>JZLH01S0116829.1:3437-14772 GCA_001188425.1 Eucidaris tribuloides | reverse complement strand
AAGGACACAACTGCCATGGCCCTGTGTGGATTTGAACCACGGACCTCTAGGTCAAGAAACTGAAGCCTTATCCACTGAACCATGACACCTCCCATTAAAGCTCAGTGACATGATTGGGAGAAATAAAAAAATGCCTTTAGAACTAAACTGATTGAAAGATAAACCAAATGTACACCAGCTGGAGTGGAACACCTGGCTGGAAGGATTTGTCTTGAGTTTGTTCACTTAAGGAGAATCAAGCATGAACAGGCCAGCAGTTTAATTTATCGGGGCACAATAGATTTAATCCCCATAGAAGGCTACACTGCAAATTTGTCTGTTACAAGGCATACTGATGGACATTATTTAAAATGAGTCAACTTTTGACTACAAATTTTTCACAGTAAAATCCCGCACATAGTTTACTTGATTCTAGAATAGTTTTTACCCCAAGCTGAGGACTACCCCCAGTCATGTCATTTAAACCTTTAATTTGTCTGTAACTGTGACTCAGAATTGGTTCAATATTCTTGCTTGCCATAATATAAACACAGGTTCCAGTTGCGACCGTTGTCAACCCAGACCAGGTTATAGTTGCCGAGACTCTACCCGACGATGAGGCCATTGGCTCCAATGCTCTGAGCAGGCTGGCCGCGGCTGTGGCCTCGGCTCGTGAGGTACACCTGATGCAGAATGTGACCCAGCATGTAGAGAGAGCCACATCAGGACAACCAATACTTGCAACCCAGGTTGGTGTATTGCCTTATGACGTAAGTTGTCCTGTGACACCCCTTAATCTTATCCAATCAACTGAGAAGAATGGATTGGACATTGTCTTTCGTGGCAATATCAATGTGTAAATTTCTGTGGTAATAAAACTCTGACATTTAAAACTAAGGTTAACATCAAACTCAATAATCTTTTGTATTTATTCACAAATTTCAAGTCTTAGGGAGTAATAGTTTTTTTCAGTGGTGAAACCAAATAACATGTAATGTTCTCAGACCACTTCTCATGAAATTAACTACAGAATCTAAATTTTGTTGACTATACCTTACCCGTTAGTCAGAAGTAGGTTATGACCTGCCTAGCAAGGAGGGGAACATATTCATCAGTCTAGTGGGGGAAGCAAATGTGGCTTTGTTAATAGTGAAATCATACTTCAGGCTTGGAAAGGTGATAATAATAATAATAATAATTATAATAATAATAATAAGGTGTTAGTGGTAATACGTATATCTATGGCAGTCTCTACAGCGTGTCCCAGAAAAAATGTCCCTCTCGTAGACAAGAGGATAATTACCAAAATCTGGTTTTATACTCAAATAAGTTTAGCTATTTAGAAAGCTCATTTTATTTTCTAACTTCTGTGAAAATTTCATTGGTCTCGCTTCATTGGTTTTGAATACACAGTTCATTATCTAACAGCAGTGCTTTTCAGTCCATTCCAAGTTTGCAGTGCTTCATCAATGCATCTACCTAAATGGTAATCAGGTGGAAGGATGTGTAGGAGAACAATAAAGGTTTACAAGCTGGACATTGAAGGACAAACTTTAAATGTAACACATCCTATGAAAGCAAACATGACCAGTAGAACTGAATTTTGATAAGTTTTCATTTTAAAAAGGGAATAAATTTGACTTTAGTTACTTAATAAACAAGAACACAGTCATTGACATGAAAGTGAAGCATGGAATAATGCTATAGTATGTCTGTAGTGTGCATTCTTTTTAGTAAACTTGCAATGGGCCAGAAAGCACTGCTGTTACATAAGAGCCTGTATATTCAAAACCAATGAAGCGAGACCTTTGAAATTTTCACAGGAACTACAAAATTAAATGGGCTTTCTAAATATGTAAACTTAATTGAGTATAAAGCTTGATTTTGGTAATTATTCTGTTGTCTACGAGAGGGACATTTTTTCTGGGATATGCTGTATGTTGGTTTGAACACATGAAATAATTTTTGTAATAACAAGGGCGTAGGCTGGGCCTACATAAGAGACATAAGAGCCTGTATATTCAAAACCAATGAAGCGAGACCTTCGAAATTTTCACAAGAACTACAAAATTAAATGAGCTTTCTAAATATGTAACTTAATTGAGTATAAAGCTTGATTTTGGTAATTATTCTGTTGTCTACGAGAGGGAAATTTTTTCTGGGATATGCTGTATGTTGGTTTGAACACATGAAATAATTTTTGTAATAACAAGGGCATAGGCTGGGGGGGGGGGTGCACGTGCACCCCCCGGCAGAGCCATAGGAGTTACGCCCCTGGCAAGCAAAATGAAATTTGTACCACTTTTTCTGCTTTTAACGCCCAATTTACTCAACTTTAGTTCCACCTCCATAAGATGTGCACCTCCCCATGTCACTTTAGTTCCACCTCCCCAAGATGTGCACCTCCCCTTGCCCAAACCAGCCTACGCCCTTGAATAAACTTACATTGTGGAAACCTGCCATTGTGTTGACACAGTGGCATAAAATTCATTTAACGAAACACGCATACACACAGTAGCACTTTATAAAAAAACATTAATTTAAAGCGTCTTTTAACAAAAATGTCAGAAAAAAAGAAACTGGCTGAATTTGAACCTGTCATCTACTGCTTTACATGCAACACTGCCACTAGGCTATCCCTCGTTGTTGGCAGTGATACAATGAACTAGTAAGAAATACCCGGGCTATGAATTCTGACATTGTTATGTTAAGATATCCTAGACAGACAGTGTTTATTAAATGTATAAAAGAGATTATTTAGAGAGGTGAAGGTAACCATTACATTTTTCGTCAATTTTCGACGATGCCCTCTGTGTTCTAAGTTTGCAAACTGCTGGTAAAATTATCTACAGTTCTACAAAATCTTGTTATAACAAATATTTTTTTCTAGTCCCAGATTTGAAATTTTCTTTGTATTTTACTGTTTTTGCAACCCTGAAACACAGTTTTTTTTAATGAAGTTCATTTCACCTCTCCAAATAATCTCTCTCATTCAACAAAATCGTGTTATAAAAAATATTTTCTTTTAGTCCCAGATTTGAAATTTCTTTGTATTTCACTATTTTTGCAACCCTGAAACACATTTTTTTATACAACATAGTATATATGACCTGTCACCATGATACCCTAAGAAAGTCACACATTTTATGAAACATATTTATTTGCCAAAACAATACATTTAACATATATATGGCACTTCTGTAAAAAATAAATTGTACACATAATTTTGAATTAAGGACACAAATTTACAATTTGTTGCGTGCCCTGTAGAAGAGCCGTATCACACACTCCCAGCAGAAGGGTCCCAACAGTAAATTATCTCCAACCCTGCAAACACTGCCCCATTCAACACCTGCACCCAACAGATCAACAAAAGAATTTTGACCAAAAAAAAACAGAGAAAGAAAAATACTTTGGGTGAAAAATATAATATTCAAACTTTTGCAAAATTGAAAGGTCTTAAAACTTTGATTTATGAGGACATTTAACTTTCATATTACGGTTTGGCATTTCCTTACCTTTGGGTTGTGTGACTTTTCTCAGGGCATCATGATGACAGGTCACATATGCAGTCTGTAGGATTTGT
The DNA here is from genome assembly GCA_001188425.1 of Eucidaris tribuloides. Classification (NCBI taxonomy): domain Eukaryota; kingdom Metazoa; phylum Echinodermata; class Echinoidea; order Cidaroida; family Cidaridae; genus Eucidaris; species Eucidaris tribuloides. The sequence continues at coordinate 11,207 of JZLH01S0116829.1, read as the reverse complement.
TGTAATGAGAGTGTACTGTAATCATGTATAGATGTCCAGAAGTAACACTCAGTTTAACAATCACAGCTGTCATGTTATTCATGTAGGCCAATATGATTTACCGTTCCTGTTTTCAGGAGGATAAGTGTTCTATGTACTTTGTCTCTCCAAACAGGCACCTGACCACGGGACAACTACCATCCAAGTCGCGCCTACCGTCCAAGTGACAACCAACAATGGCATCCAGCATCATGAGATAGTGGAGTACAACGTGCCTCCTGTCGCTGTCACTCAACAGATCATTGCTGGGGGAGACATGGCCCAGGTCATCTCAGAACATCACTATCATCAGGACCAGCAGCAGCAGAACAGCAGCATCCAGCAGGCTGCCATCCATGCTGGCATCCACACCGGTGGAGAACCCGTCCCCACGGCGGTGGTAGAACAGATCGTCCATGACACTCCGCACCACGAAGACCAGGCTGTCCACCATCTGGTTGCTACTATGATCCCCCATGATGCTGAATTGGTCATGAGCATGATGCAGGTTCAACAGCCAAATGTTTCACAGTAGGGTTACTCAACACACTGTCACTGAGAACATGAGAAAATACATTTTGTCCGTAATGTATTTTGCACTTACCCCACGTCATGGTAAGTATGTGCCACTGCAAGGATAAACATACCGGGGACTCCAGAGCTGCCCCTCCCATGACCGCCATCAAATGCCACGTGAACATAAAACAAGTGAAATCTATTGCACAAAGAGAACTAGTTTACTAGTTGTACAGCTGAAGCTGATCAAACATGGAGAATTGCAGTTTGTCCATATTGTATTCTTCTTTTTTTTAGAAAGTAATATTGCTATGCTCTTGAATGCTGCATATTGGGTACTCATCATATAAAGAATCACTGTATCACTCTGTCTGTCAAAGCTCATGGTTTAAATTTTTAACAGTATTAATTGTGCAGAAATCTGACAAACATGAATACCATACAGGAGCGCAGATTTCATGTGACGAAGGTGGGGGGGGGGATGAAAACAATATATAAAGAATCACTGTATCACTCTGTCTGTCAAAGCTCATGGTTTTAATTCTTAACACTATTAATTGTGCAGAAATCTGACAAACATGAATACCATACAGGAACGCAGATTTCATGTGACGAGTGGGGGGGGGGGGGGGAGATGAAAACACCGAAGGCGAAATGATAATACCCTCGGGTGGGACAAAATGCCCCGAGGACACAATATATATTATTAAAAAGTGGACATTGTGATTTTAAAATCTCCCACACCCGCATTATTCAAGTTTAATAATCTATTTTCAACACATTTATCATTTGAATAGGTTTGCCAATTGAAAAATCTATCAAAAATGCTAACAAAATCTTTTAAAAAAATATAAATACTATATAATAAAATATGAATATGAAATTTAAAAATCCCCCCAGAAAAAATTGAGTGGGTACACGTCCCTCATCCCCCCCCCCCCCCCAGGATCGCTGCCAATGATACCATATCACTGTAACAGGGGGTGGCCTTGCTTTTACCTAACAAGCGTGGTTCTGTCTTTGAGAGTTGAAATCTCAGATTTGGACAGACCAAGATCTAGCTTTTTAGCAACAAGATTTCATTCAAAAACAGTCAATTACTGCAAAAATTTAGGTTCAAGGTTATGACCTCTTGGAACAGACCAATGACCACAATTCCAAAGAGAGATATATCATAATGTCACCAAGATTTTTCATTAATTAATTTTAAAAAAACTGAAGACATTCAGAATCTATTATGGCAGGGTTATGATTTTGGGGCATAAAGCTTTCAAATAAAAAAAAATCCCCAAAACTAAACTTGGGCTTTACGTATTACAGCCAAGTGATATTGTGTGTTGGTACTTTATAGCTGAATAATAAACAGTTGTCAAGATGACCACAATTACAAAGAGAGATACATCATGTCACCAAGGTCAAACTTAAAATGTTTCTCAGTTGATTCAGGAACAATGACAGAAAGAGCAGTGTCTGCTCTTTCAGATGAGGTATAACTCATATAACCTTAATGCCTTACTAGCCCTTTGGATGCCATAATATAAAATATAGTCGAAAATCTTCTCCGCGGGTCAAACCCACCCCCCGCCAGACTTTCATTATTAATCAAAAAAAAAATAAAGACATTCAGAATCTTATTATTGCAGGGTTATGATTTTGGAGCATAAAGCTTTCAAATAAAAAAAATCCCCCAAACTAAACTTGGGCTTTAAGTATTACAGCCAAGTTATATTGTGTGTAGGTACTTTATAGCTGAATAATAGTTGTCAAGATGGTCCCACAGCACCCCAGAGGGAATGATGGGTTAATGACAGGGTTGGGTTGGGGGGGGGGCATCTTTGTTAAAATGGAGGATGATCAGATTTATAACCTAGCTTGGCAGGAGTTTTCTGTAGGGCAGGCGATATTAAGTAATGTTAAAGCCACAGGCTAACATGACCACAGCTTAACCCTAATCAGGCTGGGCTTTTTTGGCTATGCTATATCGGGGGGGGAGGGGGGGCTGTTTCCGCCCCCCGAGATCTCAGCCGTTGACCGCGCAATCGCGCCGAAAATCGGCACACACGTCGCCCATCACGTAATCTACAAGACTGTATAGTTAATTACCCGGAATTAATTTCATAATTAATTATGCTAATTTATGCATAAAATCATAATTAAGCTGTAAATCATTAATTATAGCTCCAAAAATGCTAATTTTTGGGTATAGACACTCTTTTCAGTGTTCTTAGCAAATGTACTGGAAAAAAATCCGGAATCAAAATTGATTTCCTATATATTTTATTGTTTTGTGAATTTCTTATGACTATGTATTTCTTTGTTTTTTCTACCGTTTGTTTTCTATTGTTTTTTCGATGTAATTTGTCGGGGACACTTTTGCGATCATTAACAGCACAAAATTAATTAATTTCAACCAGTAAAAGTAAAAATAATCATACATTTATGAATTTTGGCTGAAAACACAATTTGTATTGAAATTGTACACAAAATCACGTTTTTGAGCGATTTTGGGGTAACTTCGGAACCGCATACCTGGACGTCATAAATTTGGTGTCAAAAGATGCGCGACATTCGAGAGAATAAAGTCATGAAACGCCGTGGCAACTGACTTCGCGGGTTACTGACATATTGCGCAGAAACGTCATGAGGGTGGGCGGATTCTACGCCCCTCCACCCCGCCGCCCACCGCCCCTCCAGCGTTTTAGGGTTAAAAAAATGGTGACTAAATAATCCTGCACATGTCTAAGTGTCTTTGATAAGGTCTAAAAATGAAGGCCTGAAAAAAGAATTATTTCACAATGATTTATTTAGTGGCTCAAAAAACAGTGAAATCGTAAGTTGGAACGGGATTCACCTGCCATGTTCCTCCATAAGACTTAGCTGTTGTGTAGATCTAGCTATTTTGTCTCGCCGCAAGAATCTATTGTTCATTCATTCATATCTTGCAGTGCAACATTAATTTTCCAAACTTTTTTATCTTAGGGTTTATTTGTCCATTCAAAACTACTATGTAGCTCAGATATAGCAAAAGTTTGACAATTTTTACATTTGAAGCTCCACAATGTTAGCTTGCCTTTAAATGGTTATGTGGTCGCATGGGTGCCATACGAAGCGCTAAGCTATAAATACACCTATCAATTGTAAGACGGCACACTCGACGCCCGGGAATGGTGCGTCACTTGTCAACGTAGAGTCGGATTTTCTATATATGAAGGCACGTGTGTGAGCTCGACTATGAAGGACCATTTTCTTAAGCAATGAGCTCGTGCCATAGGGCCTATTTAAACGTATACAAACTGACGCACCAATTCCCGTGCTGTGATGGACCGAAGATGCTTCATGACAGGTACCCGGGTGGACACCAACCCACAAAATGCGTCATTATTTGTTGGTAATGACGCCACCAATTGCCGCAGACCATTCGGGGGGGGTCGAGGGGTGCGTTTAACATTGATAGGTGTATAACAATTAATTTGATAACAGGCTCTAAGGGCCGCCAAGTTAAGGTTGCACTGCAAATGTAGGTGAGCATCAAGCACCCCACCCCACCCCCCCCAAAGTTGCACATGATGTTTGTTTTAGTATGTGATCAGGGAACAGTATGAGAATGTGTAAATTGGCTTAAATCTTGTGTTGTTTCTATTTATTTATTTTGGAACTTGTTTATGTCATTTTATTTATTGAATAGAATCTGATAACCAATGCAGCTTCAGTTTGTGTAGCAATTCGCTCTAGATGAGTGAGTGGGGTGATTCTGATTAATATCATTACTAAGTACATGTATTAACAGGTGGCCAGAAAGCTGTACGCGTATGATCGCTAAATTTGTTCACGCATTTCTGGCAAAATGTTAGTAATTTTTATTGTTGTATTGGTTTAGACGATTCTTTTTCCTAATAAAATGATAACGCAAGATCATTGATGTTTGAGTACAGGGTTTGATTCTAGGAATATTTTGAAGGCAATGCCATTTCCCAAATTTGCAATTTTTGTCAACAGCGGGCTGTCTTGGAAGCGCCGAGATATTCTGGGCCGTTAGCTTTGCTTATAACGGACACCGAATGACAAAGGGCTGGAAATCCCTCGCTTTCAATAAGGGACAATTGCGAGGTAATGTCTCCATTGTCATTTGGCGGTTTGTACGGCTATGGTGCCGAGATGGCGAATATTTGGCGTTCCGATGACCGAGCGACTATTGACAAATTGGCAATTTTGAAATTGCTTGCTCCGAAAAATGGCGCCTAATCAAAACGGCGTTACTCAAAATCAATGCAAATAAATACTAATAGACACAGTTATTTTTTATATGGAGAACAAATGTTCTAACCAACGAAATAAACTTAATGATTTTTAGCAGAAATAATAAGAGATGAAGAAAATATAGAAGACATACCGAAGCATTCTTTTTCTGGGCCACGCCTGTATTGTCAATTGCTCTCACCAACAAACCACTAGATCGTTGGCTCGTGATTACCGAACAGCTACCGGCGAACAATTCCATTATATGGTGCGCAACGCAATTCCGAGAAAATCGCGTTGAAAAAGTGCCTTTTCCCAACAAAAAATTTTCTTGTTTTCTCGCTGTTACCGAATGACTGATTTTAAGCAAAGTGCAAATATAATACTACTAGTTTTGGCTTACGCTTATTTGAGCCAATATCATAAATTATAATATTTTAGCGTATAAAGTATTGTTTGGCAGTTGTAAAATCACTGCTTTCGCGTATCAGCCATCGGTATGTGTGTATTGCCATGGACCAAACAATTTTCGGCGTTGAATTATTTGATGGTTCGTAAAACCTCGCCCCGCACGTGTGCGATACTTTGTGACTGTTTGTGCTCGACAATTGTATTATGTTTTCGTAAAACCGCGCCTTCGTGCCGTATCTCTTGTTCTGAATAATGATAGCAAAATAAAATGCGCCCCACTGTTTTAACGAACGAGAATACACCACACTTTGTGACGAAAGGGTGTTTTTAAATTCGTATATTGTCAAGAAAGTATAAAGTTTCATTTTTATGTCCTGAAACTTTGGAGACATGAGGGTTTATATTATGTAGCTTTCATAACATGCACACCACCCGATGAAATACAATCCGAATTATAGCCCGCTAAAACTGTTTGGCGGTTGTACAGCACGAGAAATGAGGAATGAAGATTTGTTTTATGTTAATGTTATTATACTAAGAAGGCAATGAATACTAATTGACTAAGGGAGTAATTAATGATTCCTTATGAAATTAAGGAAATTATTCAATTTGTCATATATGTGAATCTCTGCGCCTATTTTTGCTCTATTATCAATCCAGGGTATTCTCTAAGTGACCTTGTTACTTTTCATAATCTATAAATGACAAAAATGATGTGTGGAGTTTTTAAGTATGGTCCAGTCGGGACTGAAAAATGTAAAAATGACTACATTTTCCATAAGGAATCACTCACAACATAAGTAGTTCACATTTACTGTAAGTGTGGGTGTGGCTTCTCTCTTCTACCTCCATGGTTAGAATTGAGTCAAACCGTAATCCATGATTGAAATGTAGGAAGGATGATGAAAATTGTAATTTCCTTTTATTCTGGGTGTCAAATACAGGTATTGAATGAAAGTCAAAATGGTTGTAAATGCTTGGTTTGTATATACAAAGAACCGTTTTGATGTGACTTGCATTGTATTTATCATTTGTCATATACAGTCAACTCTGCCTAAGTCGAATTTCTTGGGACTGAAGAAAATGCTTCGACTTAGACGAAATTCGAGTTATGATGGGTCAAAAACAATAGAAAATAAAGGAATGGGACCCAGTAAAGACCTTCGAGTTTGGCGATTATTCGACTTACGCGACTTCGACTTATGCAGAGTTGACTGTATTATTTGTTGTTTAATTCTAATATTCACTTTAAAATTTTACCTCAAGGGAGGAATTATGTTTGGGCATAAATGGATTTCTTAAGTGATTTAGAAGCTCATGGTGGTAACTGGCACAGCTGTTTTGTACATGTGAGTATTAAATACAGATGACTCCGCATAACTCGACTTTCTTGTAAGTCAATTTTTTAAATCGAATTTCGCCTATCTCAGAGCATATTTTTAAGTCCCAAAAGGAGCAAACATGTGTTAAATCATTCACCTAGGTCGAAATGGCCATAACTGTCATTCTTGATGGTCTTGATGGGTTGACCTTTTGATCTCTGCCTGTCAGCATGACCCTGAAGATGTCATAAATTAAATTTCCCTTTCCCTCTCTGCCTTGGTACACCTTTGACAGCCTCCAATTCCCTACACATGTTTCCTTCATCTCTAACATAGAATTGTATACAAAACTGTACCACGAATATCGTCTAAAGTCGACGTGATTTGTGGGGTCCCCAGTGATTCGACTTACGCAAAGTTTGCTGTTCATGTATCCTGCCATTCCTTCAGCCATCCCCCAGGATATATGCTATATACTAGTGTCAGATATGAACAAATGAATAGTGTATGTTACTCTCCTAAACAATAGAAAAATCTACTTTTAAAAAGTCTTCACCCCAGGCGCGGTTCGTGAGCAAAAGTTTTAGGGGGGCTACAGGGGGGCTTGACGGAAAGATGCGAGGGAGCGAAGCGACCGAGCGGAGGGAGGGTGTGGGAGGGGGATTACCCCCCGTCCCACGGTAGGAACTTTTTGAAAATACACATAGAAAAGACATGATTCTGGGCATGGTAAATTAATATTTCAAAGGTATATTTTATGAATATAATTAGGGATTATTTTCAAAAAGATTACAGGAAGTATGTGAAAACTATAATTGGGCAATGATAGAAGGAACGAAACCTGCGAACGGGGGGAGAGTGTGGGAGGGGGGACACCCCGTCCCATGGTAGGAACTTTTTGAAAATATGCATAGAAAAGACGTGATTCTAGGCATGGTAAATTCCTATATTTGAAGGTACATTTTATAAAGATGGATTGCAGTTAGGATTTCAAAAAGTTGTAGGCCTACATGGAAGTATGTGGAAAACTGTATGTGCGTAGTCATACTAGCGAGAGAGCGAAGCGACCAAGCGGGAGGAGTGTGTGTTTTGAGGGGGGGGGGGTACTCCGACTGAGAAATTTTTCAAATACGAACAGAAAAAGGTGTTTCTAGGCATGGGAAATGATATTTACAGGTATAGTCACTGGTGTAGCCAGGATTTTCCAATAGGGGGCAGACGTGGAGGATCGACTAAGCGAAGGAACATACCCCCCCCCCACCCACAC
>JZLH01S0116820.1:9607-20370 GCA_001188425.1 Eucidaris tribuloides | reverse complement strand
TGGTATATTTTAACAAGATTAGGGATTGGGAAGTCATACTTGCGAGGGAGCAACGCGACCGAGCGGGGGAGGGTGTGGGCTCCCACGGCAGGAACTTTTTGAAGATACGCATAGAAAATACGTGATTCTCGACATGGTAAATACATATTTTAAAGGTATATTTTATAAAGATTATTGGAAATTATTTCCGAAAGATTACAGGAAGTATGTGAAATTTGTAATTGGGCAGTGATACTTGCGAGGGAGCGAAACCTCCGAACGGGGGAAGGGTGTGGGAGGGGGATACCCCCTCCACGGAAGGAACTTGTTGAAAACACGCATAGAAGAGATGTGGTTCTAGGCAAATTTTTTTTATGGTGCAATGGATGTTTATCGAGATGGGATGCATACTGCAGATGAGAGTGTGGGAAGGGGCACCGCCCTCCTCGGGAGGTAACGTGTTTTGCAAAATAGCAGATAGAAAAGATGTTTTTCTAGGAATGGTATATGTCTTTGCATTGTTTATATTTAATCCAAAGTAGGGATTGAGAACTCATACTTGCGAGGGAGCGAAGCGACCGAGCGGGAGAGTTGTGGGAGGGGGGGAAACGACCCCTCACGGAGGGACTTTTTGAAAATACGCATAGATAAGCGGGCTTTCTAGCATGGTAATATTACCTACTATTGAAAGACATATTCATGAAGATTATAGGGATTGTTGCAGTTTTCGAAAACAATGTACAGGAAACTACATGAAAACGTAAGGTACTCATACTGCTAGGCGAACAAATCGACCGAGCGGGGAGGAGTGGAGGGGGGGCATACCCCTCCACGATAGAGCTTTGAAATAATTCATAGAAAAACAGGGTTTCTAGGTCATAGTAAGTACATATTTATCAAGGATTAGGGATCGGGTCGTATTCAATACTTGCGAGCCGAGCGAAGCAACCGTGTGGGGAGGGTGTGGATAACCCTCCTCCCACGGCAGAAAAGTTTTGAAAAAGCAAGAAAAACGTGATTCTAGCAGCTGTGTAAAATACCTATATTTGAAGTTTTGCTCAAAGATATTACTGATTGTAGTCAGGTATTTCAAAAGAGATGTAGCCTACAGGTAATAGTGAAAACTGTAATGTGGAGAAGTGGATACTTGTAGGGCCGCGAAGCGACCGAGCTGGAGGAGTTGTGTGAGAGGGGTTCCACATCCCACCTTAAAAATTTCTTTTCAAATACAAACCAGAAAAGACTTTTTTAGGCAATGATAAATGGATATTTTTAAGGGTATTATGTTGATATAAGATCAGGATTTCAGAAAGATGTTCATTATGTAAAAAACTGTAACCGGTATCATACTTGGCGAGGGGCGGGAACGGGTGTGGATGGGAACCCACGACAAGAATTTTTTAAAATACACGTAGCAAAGACATGTTTCTAAGCACAGTAAATACACATTTTAAACGTGTATTATGCAAATTATTATTGGGATTGTTGTCAGTATTTCAAGAAGATGAACAGTAAGTTAGCCTATGTGCAAAAATGTTAATGGGTAGTCGAGGGAGCGAAGCGACCGAGCAAGCGTAGGAACTTTTTGAAAATATGTAATAAAAAGACGCGTTTCTGGGCATGGTAGATACATATTTATAAAGTCTTGTAACTTCTTTCTATTCATATTTAATCTTTGCTCAATCACTTTAGTTTATTTATTAACATTTTCATTGTAAAACATTTTTGGTCCGAAAATTTTTGGGGGGGCTTGAGCGATTTTTTTTTGGGGGGGGCTCAAGCCCCCCCCCCCTCCAAAGCCCCCCGTAGAACCGCGCCTGATTCCATTTTCATTAGTTGGTGTAAAGAATAAAGAATTCATATTTCTTTTTGGGAGGTAATCAGTAAAATTTCCAACATTTATGTTTATTGTTGAGGCGAGTGTTGGACCTACAATGGTGAAGAAGCCGTTAGCAATTTTGGTGGGATCGTTAATGTCTTGATCATTATCTGTCATAACATTTGAAATTTCTTTCTTTTTATTTTTAATAAGATCATTGACGGTTCGCCACAATGAATTTTTATTATCCTTGTTCAACACCACCTTGTCTGAATAATATCGCTTTCGAGAAGCACGAATTAATCTAGTTAATGTGTTACGGTATTTTTTTATATTTGTCTTTATTTTGAGGAGTCGGTTTACGTAGAGATATTTTATATAAACGATTACGGGTAAGTATACAACGCATTAATCCTTGGGTTATCCATGGTTGCTTTATCTTATTCCGAATTGTATTTCGAATCAAGGGAATATTTTTGTCAAAATAGTAAAGAAATTTTTGCAAAAATAAATCATATGATAAATTTGCATCGCCTGACGAAAACACATCTTGCTATTGCTCATATGATAAATCAAAGATTAATGAGTTAATATTTTCTTGTGATTCTTTTCTTTGCATTTTAAAGGGTACTTGTTTGGAATATACATTCCCGAGCTGTTCATAAATGGCAAATATTGGGAGGTGGTCGGAAATATCTGAGAACAAAATTCCATTACTGCATTTTTTGTTTAAAATGTTTGAAAAAAATGTTATCAATTAAACTTTCACGTGAAGTGGTATCACATATTCTTGTTGGTTTATCAATGCGGGGATATAGTGTGCCAGAAGATAACATGTTAAGGAATCTAGACGAATTGTGGAGCGCCGTTTGTAATAGGTCAATGTAATAGTCCCCCATTAAAAATAGATTTTTATTTCCATGTAAAATTGTATTTAAAAAGATATCGAAGCTATCTAAGAAGGATTATATTGTGTTGTTGGGAGGTCTATAAATAACACCTATAATAATATGTTTGTGTTTTTCATAAATTAGGTCGGAATTTATAGCGAAATTGATCATGTACATACATAGCGACACTACCTCCTCTTCCTGATCTTTGATCTTTACGAATCATATTATAATTTGGAATATTGAACATGTTTGGGGAAGTTGAATGTAACCAGGTTTCTGTAATATCTACGACAGAAAATGCAAAGTGATTAAGAGATTTAAAAAGTAATTCAACAGATTCAAAAATTTTATTAAGGCTCCGTGCATTGATATGTAGGAGACTAAAGTATTTGCCTATGGTAACGTCATGAATGGTTCTGTTATCATTTCCAGGTTTTCAACAAAATGTAAAATTAAATTGATTAATTGTGAAATAATTACAATGATGATCAATTAAGTGTTGGTCCTCAGATTCTAATTCAGTATCCATTTATAAATAATACCACACATTTGAAAGAAAGTGGTGGACAAGGACACGGACGTACGTCATTGTGAGTGAATGCAAGTGCAGGTTGGGGAGCGTGTATCCTGTCACTGTGAGTGCTGTAGTGAAAGGGTGCGTGCCCATTGTTTGTGGGCAAGATGTGTGAGAAACAAGAGGAAAGGTCGTGTTTCGCTTGTACTGGTATCAGACAAGTAAACTGTTCAGTGCATAGACTATTGCAAGTCTCTTTTTTCTCTTCTGAGAATATTTTGGGACATAATTAAATTACACTTCAGTAGAAGCTATAAGGAAATTGCAAGAGTAGATCGATTTGTCAGTGGTAGAACTATATACTTTAAAGTAAATAAATAAATGAATCATACATCTTGCAATTTAAAGGGAAGAATTTGATGTTATTGATCTCACATGAAAATTGGAAAATATGAAAGTACAATGATTTAGAAGGCATTTAGAAGACATCTTGCATTAAGAGAAGATATTAATAAATCATACATTTTGCATTATGCAACAGTAAAAGGGAAAATAGAATGTAACCTGCTAAGAAACAAAAGACCTTAATGTGGACTGAGCAAAGTCAGCCAGCGGTTATAACAAACATGTAACTAACTCAAAGAGCTTCTTTGCAAACATAAAGAAGGGAAATATAGCAACATATACATACTGTGTATGTGTATATATTAACAAACAGAAAAAAAGAAAATATGCCATATATAATCAATCTCATCTTCAAGCAAAGAAACATGTCGTGAATGTAGAATTCAAATATCGTGTAATGTAACAATAATTATTTTGTGGAAATGCAGACTACTATCATACATGACACGTTCAGGATCGCGCAATTGAGGGATCACAGTCAAGAATAACAATGATACAAATGGACAAAGGTAAAAAGCGGGAAGGGAAGATTGGAGTACTATGTGTGTATACATGTAGTGTGTATGTGTGTGTGTGTGTGTGTGTGTGTGTGTGTGTATACATGTAGTGTGTGTGTGTGTGTGTGTGTGTGTGTGTGTGTGTGTGTGTGTGTGTGTGTGTGTGTGTTGTGTGTGTGTGTGTGTGTGTGTGTGTGTGTGTGGTGGTGTGTGTGTGTGTGTGTGTGTGTGTGTGTGTGTGTGTGTGTGTGTGTGTGTGTGAGTGTGAGCTAACATTGAAATTGTTGATGTGATTCATAATTGTAGGGGGTAGGCCAGAGTGAAGAGCATTCCACATTTGTATAAAATTACTCTTTTTATGGTGAATCTAAACTAAATAAAAAAAATACCCCTTATGTATATCATATTATTCCATGTGTAATGAACTAAGTGTATGTGGTAATTTGCAGAGAGCTTCAATACAGGGGTGATATTTGGTTTGTGCGGATTTGACCATAGGGTGTTAAGCCTATATACATTGTGAGGGTGAAAACAATACAAAAGAATTAGTTATATTCATTATGTCTTCAGTCCTCACTACACACAGAAAATACTACCACAAGGTACCGCGATTGTATATACGGGTAATAGTGTGGGTGTGTGAGTGGAGGGATTAGTCCATTGTATGCATACTTTGTTTAGGAGTACAAAAATGAATATGTACTCAATCGATTTACATCAAATATTTGTGAATGCATTGAAATTTGATCACCCAATTGATCTATTTCGACCCTCGATTTACAAATTTGGGAGTAATACTGTCCATGCTTGTATGCCTGTATGACAGAGATTGATATATAGATGAAATGCTAAATTATAGATAGAGATAGAGATAGATGGATAGCTAGCTTGCTAGCTAGCTAGATAGGTAGATAGATAAAAAGCGAAGATGAAATTATACTTTAAAGTAATACATAACACATATAAAGGATATAACATAAATCTATGCAAAGAAGAATAAATGATAATGGGTGAACTGTGGGATATTGCCAAAAGAAAAATATACAAAGTGATGGAAACCGGAAACGAGCATGTAACTTTACAAAATTCTGATAAGTTTAAAGATTGTGTCATTCATTTGCACGTCAAAAAACATCTAAGTGAATGAACTCAGCTGAAATCATATCCAATGTGAAGATTAATATAAATAAACACCTCTCATAGAGACTTGGGGTAAGATATTGAGTTTTGGTGAAAATCTGGACGGTTAAACTTCATCCTTTTTCAAATTACTCAGAAGCATTTTAAAAAAATCCGCGACGTCAAACGTGCACGTGCCTTCCAAATTGTCCGATCAGCCGTTAGCCAAAGATCGTGCGGAGGTTAGCCGTTTAACCAATCAGCGCGCTCCGCTGATCGTGCGACGTTACACAATAACCGCGATTCGCAGTTTGAACAAAATGGAAATTCCCAGAAAGAACAACATTCTGGTAACATGTCGTTATTAGTTTTTCCCATAAAACAACAAATTCATGACGTATGGATCTCAAACTTTCAACATACCATTTGTAAGTACTAAACTACCGTTTGGTATTGATAATGAAGGGAAGTAATGGACTTGCACATCCCTGACACAATCTTTAAAAAAGCCAGTTTTATCTGTTGCACAAAACTGAGGTAAACATTACAAAGTGTAAACTATTTATCATACATTATCCAAACAATTTTCTCAAAAAAGTTGTACAGCGTGTCCCAAAATAAATGTCCCTCTGATAAATTAAATCCAAACTCAAGTATTATTCTATATTTAGTGTTCAGATTTTAAAAGCCCATTTTATTTTCTAACTTTTGTGAAAATTTCAGTGGTCTCACTTTATTGGGTTTGAATGCACACTCTATTATGTAACAGCCATGCTTGTCAGTCCATTCCAAGTTTGCAATGGTACATCAGTTCATAAACCTGAATGGAAATTAGGTGGAAGGGCGTGCAGGAGAACAATAACAGTTTCCAAGCTGGACATTGAAGGACAAGCCATAAAGTGGAACATACTCTGTGAAAGCAAACACGACCAGTGGAACAGAACTTTGAATAGTTCATTTAAAAAAGTGAATGAATGAACAGTCGTTGAGATAATTCAAGTGAAACATGGAATAGCATTAAATGTCTGTGATGTGCCTTTCTTTTATTCAAACTTGGAATGGGCTGAAAAGCACTGCTGTTACATAAGAGCCTGTGCATTCAAAATCAATCAAGCGAGGCATTTGAAATTTTCACAGGAATTACAAAATTAAGTGGGCTGTTTAAATGTGCAAAGTTTACTGAGTATAAAACTTGATTTTAGTAATTATTCTGTGGTCAATGAGAGGGACATTTTTTCTTGGACACGCTGTATATGTTTATTATTGCTTTGTGTAATATAATTTGAAAGAAAAAACGTATTTTCGTTTAATTTCAATGACTTACCATGCATAAAATATTGTATCATTGCAATATGACAGCGCATTGAATGTTGAGATACACAAGTCCGTATATTTCTATTTGGTTTGTTATGAAACAATACATTTATGATACCAAACGCACCTTAAGTAGGTGTCCATCATGAGTTCCAATCAAAGCCAAGGTGTGCCGTCTCTCAGTGGTAGTGATGATGGAGGTAGGAGTGGTGTTTCTGAATGTGAGTAGAGGAGAAGACAGCAGAGGCACCACACCACTGGCGTATGTGTATACATTTTGTGTGTTGCACTGGTAGGACGCTGCATCGTGTCTGGTAAGTGACATAGCCTGGACATAGAATTACAGAACACCATAAGTTCATTTATTTAGTTTCAATGAACACAGCTTCATGCACTTCAATCCCATGTACGTAAATCTTTACATTACAGTACACAGGCGTGCCGGAAGACTTAGTTTTTGGGGTGCAAAATCTCGACGGGGCACATTTATGTGACGGTGTGAGATCCTCGGCGAGGGAGCGAAGTGGGGAAGCGTGTGGGGCCCCTCCCACGGTAGGGACATTTTGTAAAAATAGAGTACAAATGTCGCGTTAATAAAGCATTTAAAAACAATTTTCTACGGAAATAAACATAGTAAAATTCACTGCGAAAGACTATGGTAGGTGAGGGTTCTGGGAATATAGTCGGACAGGGGTGTGCCGCTAACAACTCCGAACCCATACCCACATCTAAGGGTCCTTTTGCTGTAAATAGGCAGCCATGTCCAAGGATTTTTTTTTTAATTAACCCATGTCTTAGGGTTTTGACAATTTTGGCGTGCGAAGCGCGACGAAAATTTTAAAATTGTAAGTGTCACTTGCACGCGAAGTGCACCGAAAATGAGAAAATACCATATGTTTGCGCGCAAAGCGCGCCGAAAATTTGAAAATTTCAAAAATGGAACCCATGTCTAAGGATCTTTTTGATGAAAAGGGGACCCATGTCTAAGGATTTTCTTGAAAGAGTCATCCTTCCCAGCGGCACATCCCCGTACACCTAATATACGTGAGTAACCCCCCCCCCCCCCGGATTTTAACTTAGAACGAGTAGAGCCTGCAGCTGCTTCAGAATGTACACAGATTTTCACGACTAATCAATTACATTTTGTATTACACTGTTATTGCCTCAAAGTAACAGAAGTCACATTTCTCATGCAATATCCTTTCAGAAACATTTATTTATACACATTTATATGCGCGAACGACGCGAGCGAGATCTCATAATCATCGTAAATTTTCATTTCTCATGAACGTACGTACGTGTATGGCACAACTGATGTTCGCTTATTATGTATTATTCTTTGAACAATATAGATATCACCAGGGGGCGCAAATCCATTTTCAAATGTGGGGGGGACATCACATATGCAGGCACCTGGGAATATTGCTTATTTGGGGTGGGGTCCAGGGGCCCGCCTAGAGCCCCTGGTAGGGTCCCGGGGCAAAGCCCAGGCGGGGGTCAGGGGCGCGGATCCACCTGAAGCTTATGAGTTCTAGCGGTTTAAGGAGCCTATTTTGACACTTGATAACACAATTTTTTTCGTAAAATTGACAGTCAATAATAATTATACAACTGCTTTATTTTCCAAATATATATACAGGAAGTATATGAAAACTGTAAATTTAGTAGTCATTCTTGCGAGGGAGGGTGGTGGAGGGGGATACCCCCTCCCACGGCAGGACCCCCTCCCACGGCAGGAACTTTTTGAAAGTATGCATAGAAAAGACGTGTTCTAGGCATAGTAAATACATATTTCACTGGTATATTTTAACAAGATTAGGGATTGGGTAGTCATACTTGCGAGGGAGCGAATCAAATGAGCGGGGAAGGGTGGGCTCCCACGGCAGGAACTTTTTGAAAATACGCATAGAAACGACGGATTCTAGGCATAGTAAATACATTTTTCACTGGTATATTTTAGCAAGATTAGGGATTGGGTAGTCATAATTGCAAGGGGGCGAATCAACCGAGCGGGGAAGTGTGTGGAAGGGGGATATTTATTATAGGCTAGTAGATCTAGTGAAATACCCACCACTCATTGCAACAGAAACCATTCCAAGTTTTTTATGGCTCAAAATATGGTTTAAAATAACATACTAGAAATCACGGAAAATCGGAGCTGTGGAACATGCCCATTTTCCAAGATGGCCGCCATGTTGATGAAAGTTCAAGTTTTCAGGATAAAATTTGTTCAAAACATCCAATTCCCATAAACGTGGTGGCATTTAAAAGTAAATTAAATTTCCTACAATTTGATACCACATTTGATAGGTATTAGGGTGACTTTCATGATGATTTTGGGTGAAAAACCTTATTTTTGACATTGTTCCCAAAATCGAAAATATCAAAAACGTTTTTTTCTCATAAATCTACAGTTTATTTACGAAATGATTTACACTTTTCTAGACTTTGCCCGAATATATGAACAACACTTTGTGAAAACTGGAAGTTGATCCCTATTTTCAATCAAAAGTTATAAGGTCGCAAAATTGACAACTCGGTAGTCACTATAGGAGCATTTTTGCCGGTACATATACGTTATGTGCGTAGTATTTCCATAGACTACACGTGCTATGAGTGTGTATATTAGGTGCATAGTATTTCCATAGACTACAGGTGATATGATATGCAGCTTATGTTGTCATGGCAACCACATGTGGAATATGCTATATATTGTTAGCAATATTTTTGTATTTGCACACCAAATCTTAACCGAAAATGTGTTGTAATATGTCAAATAGGCCTACTGCTTAGTAGGCCTATTATAATAAAGGACAAAGCACACTCACATTAGACTCGATGAGAGCAAATGTGCATGGCCGCTAAAGTGGCCACAAAAAAATGTACATTTTGTGAAAATATGTACTAATACAGTACAATAGGAAGTCTAAATTCTTATACATGTAATCTCTTTGTTAATCTAGATTTATGCACTGAATATCCCTTTCTGGTGCATTTTGGGATAAAAAAGGGGCACATTTGTACCTTTTTCTTTCCCACAATGCACCAGAACAGGATAATCACTGCAAGATCAACAATATCGTCTATAGATCACCATATTAATTAGTTACGGCTTGACATATTTTTAAAGGGGAAAGTTATGCAAGGTTAGCATTGAAAATACATGTTCATAGCAAAAAGGCCAAATGAAAATTTCAATTAAAAGCCCTACAAATATCAAACACTGTACCTTTAACTGGCTGCATTTTGCATGTGGGGGATGTGCTGGCTTGGATTTTAAGTCATTTTATAAATCATCAATGTCACATTCTGGATCAGGAAGAGTCACATTGGTGCAATGAAGTCCTTTACACTCAACACATGCTGTCGATCGAGCTTTGTAGTCCATATTTTCTACATCAACATTTCAATTAGAGGGGCACGTATGTGAAATAGACGTGCACTTCCGACAGAAAGTGTAAATGTTTGCATACAGGTGTATTTGGGGGCATTTATTTTAACAATTGCCGGAGCCAAGAAATCTGACTTTGAATTCCAAGTTGGCCACTGTGGGGAAAGATTGAAGATCAATATTTGGGGTACTGAATGACCTGCGGTAAAGATATGTAGGACACAGTGCATTTTGACATGCTGAGTCAACCAACAGATTAATTTGAACGCCTGACAAACCACATTGCAGCCATTTTGAATTCTGGCCGCCATGGTGAATTGTTGAAAATCTCTAAATTGCCAGAAATAATCCTTAGGCGCTACACCTGGCAACCTGAGGGTACAGGGGCAGGGCCCAGAAACGCTAAGAATAGGTAATTTTCAAACATTTTCACCAGATCCAGAAAATGTTTAGCCAAGTCACATTTTGTGTAGTTCTATGATGATTATTGTTCCTCATGACATCGCCCAGGGTGGCCATGTTAGGCTACTGAAAGGGATGACAGGTTGGGAGGAAGGCCCTATGGGGATAATTCACACATACACCTTCTTCTTTAAAGCGCATGATTTGATTTATACCAAACTTGGCAGGAATGATCCTCAGGCGAAGGGGATTCAAGAGCATTCCAATGGTACACCTGGCCCCCCTGGGGACCCGGGGCACAGGCCCCAACGTCCATCCGATCCTTTTTAGTGTACAAGGGAACTTAATATTAGCGCTAATAATGTCCGACCCTAAAAAACGAACTCCAGATGATCCTTCTTAGCCTAATACGGTACTTAATATTAGCGCC
>JZLH01S0116787.1:2638-16292 GCA_001188425.1 Eucidaris tribuloides | reverse complement strand
AAAGAAATTAGCGATCATACTCGTAGCTTTCTTTCTGGGCCACCCTGTATATGGGCAAGAACCATAGCTCTATGGGCAAGAACCATAGCGCCCCCTTGCGGCCACAACTAAGTGCCTTCGCGAAGGGAAGTCGATCTTCTCTGTTCGGCATTCCAATTTTAAAGTGGTCAGTTAGTCTAGCTACCAGACACCATGATGTATTCTACAATGAAAATACATGAAATGCTACACAAGAAACGCCTAATTGCTTTACAAACAACATTTTTTTACATAAATTATAGCATTAATAATGATCAAGATGTGATTTTACTGTATCAAATTTGAACTCTGCAAATTAAGGGGCTGCAAAAGTAAGGTCTTCGTACCTGGGAGCCTCAATGTTGTACACTCCTGCTCATAATTGTGGAATATTTTGCTGATACTTGAGTTCTTTCTCCTATATCGTCCAAAATTGTCCAAAGACAAGTGTTTATTTCACAAAAACGCAGTATGTGAAGAATTTTTGGATTTTATGAGATGACTAAAATAAAACTAAAATACGTTTGAGCGCAAAACCAAATAAATATTTTTTTTTAAATCCACAAAAAGCATGAAAAAAAATATTAAATCAAAGTAATTAAAAACACAACACAAAAAAGGATAAATTTTGATTTAATGTCTTTTATCATAAAATTAGCATCAAAATTGTCTGTTACAAGTCTAATAACGCGCGTAACCACCACGTGACCCAACAACAACCATGAATACCGCCATATTTTATTAACACAGGTTTTAGCGTCAAGTCGGACGCTACAAAATGCTCAGCAATCCTGAATTTCTTGGATTATACTCGTTTTACCTGTGATGAGCAAATATTAATCCCAGATGTACCGTTCACGGAAAAATGGAAACTTCTAAAATGTCTCTAAGATATTCCATAATTATGAGCATGAGTGTAGAAATTTAGATTTTGGATTTAGTCCCTTTTTTGTAATCTGAAGTGTTAATGGTGTTTGACTATATTGCAGGACAGATTCACATCTTACTGCTTCGTACATATTTAGATTCAATGCTTGCCTATCATTTTAAATTGTTGACGATCATTTGTGCCCTGTCACCACGATACCCGGATAAAGTCGCCCATCTTATGAACATAAACATAGAAAGAAAAATACTTTGATTGAAAAATGAAGGAATTCTAACTGTTCCAACGTTTGAACAATCCGCTTTGAAGCTAGTACATGTACAAGTACATAGAGATGTTAGCATTGATCTCTGTGAGCAAGTACCATAGCGCCCTCTTTCGGCCACAACTTCGATCTTCGCTCTAGCTGGGGGAAGTCGTTCTTCTCTGTTCGCGTTCGGCGTTCCAATTTTAGATTGGTTAGTTAGTCTAGCTACCAGACCCCAAGATGTAATTGCAATGAAAATACAGGAAATGCTACAAAGGAAACGCCAATTGGTTTTTTACATACAGGAATAGTTTTTTTAAACATACAGTATATAATTACTAATGATGAAGACGTGACTTTGCTGCATCCAACTCGAACTATAAAGGGGCTGTAATTGCCTGTAAAGTAAGGTCTTAATCGCACCGGGATAGCCTCTAGGGTCTAGGCCTATAATGTTTGTATTTTGTATTTTTTACTGCTAATCCTGACAATAATTAGACTCTTTATTGTCAGTCTACAATAGTGGTCTCTGGACCTTTGCTCTCAATTCGATAGAAAATACACTAGAGTCACGTCTTTAAACAAGGAGACTAGTTACAAGACTAGAACTGTATAAAACTCCCGTAAGTTGTAATCAATCAAGTATAAACACATTTCAGATCGATCCACACATTACCCATAAACCTTTACGATCGATCACATGACTCAATGACCTTTTAGCAGCTGAACGGATGATACTACTCTATGCAGGAAATTTTATTGAAAAAAGAAAGAAAAGTACAATGCTTTATTAATTATGAAAAAAAATCTTATTTAGTACACAATTCAGAGCAATTACGTACTTTTTGTGGAAAAGATCAGGCGTACAAATGTATATTTTAAGACCGGGAGATTCTACTCTTGATAGTAGGCTCAGAGAGTTTCAATTCAAAATGTTGGTGCCATTACCAGTATGTATTATGTATTATGTGACCGACATCGCCAACAAAATCACGAAAATAGTTGGGGGCAATCCGTCTCCATTAGTATACTTGCCAGACAACCCGACGCATATCGGATAGGCTATACATGTTACATCCTCCCCGACGGTTTGTCAGCATCTCCCACATGTCCATGTTGTCCAACCGGCCAGGGAGGTGTGAGCACAGCGACCCCTGGTCAAACACCTAACCCAACAGACTTGTTCAAATTCCAGAGTAGCTACCACTTTCACAGACTGATCGACCTGCATGGACTGATATGCCCCGATGTAGACCACGTTTATCAAGGAGTCCCCAGAGTCACATTAATGTAATGCCAATAATCGCAAGTAATCTATTTGGACGCAACAAAGTGTTATGGATTTTTGACATATTACCTAGTGGTTGGACGGTCTTCGAGACCGGTTCTTGGTCTCGAGACCGGTCCTCGGACCAGCATGCTCTTTCTGCGGTCTCGGTCTGCGGTCCTCGGTCTCGAATCCTGCTGGTCCTTGGTCTTTGGTCTTGGTCTCTGAAGCCTCTGGTCTCGTTGATTTTTTGGCCGGAGACCGGCAGTTCCCGACGACCGCAACTAATTTGCATTTTACATAAAAATCTTTAATGTTGTAAATGTCAAACTGCAATTTTGCGCATGTATACAGTGTGTCTCAAAAATAATTGTGCAAGTCAAAAGCGCCCTCTTTGGTAATGAGAACAACATTTTTGTGACATCATACACTGTACTTACATTACTATCAAGGGCATAGTCTTACCTTTTAAATACCGTTAGATTTGTTCAGTTTGCTTGTTTTAATCCTGAGATATGTTCAGTTACCAACGAAAAGGAAAAATAAAAAATGTGCCGCTTTTACTACAGTCAATGATAGCATCAGGCCTTCTTCCCGTAAAAGTGACCCAATTGTAAGTCCACTTTTTTGTTGTTTACAAAATATCTTGCGATCAAAACAAGCAAACTGAACAACTGAATATTTGAAAGCTAAGGCTGTGCCCTTAAGCAGGGGGTAATTTAAGCATCAAATTACAAGAATATTTTCTAAGTGCCGAAGAGAGTGCCTTTTGCTTGCACAATTTATTGAGACATGGTGTAGCATGTCTCAAAAACTGTTCACGTGAATAGCGCCCACTTTGACAGTCAGAAAGTACTACTGTAATACTGTACCTGTTTATGTCAACATACATTTGCTTGTTTTAATCTCGAGATATGTTGTAAACAACAAAAGGGTGGAATCACAATTGGGTCACGTTTACTAGGGACTGTAGTAAAAGTGGCACAATTGTGATATTACCCCTTTCTAATTTAAATTAACATATCTCAAGATTAAGATTAGCAAATTGAACAAAACTAACAGTATTTCAAAGCTGAGACTATGCTCTTGACGTTGATGTAAGCATCATATCACAAGAATATTTTCTAATTGCCATAGGGAGCGGTTTTCACTTCCACATTTTTTTTTGAGACACACTGTATAGGGCGTTCAAACATGCAGAGTGCGTTCAAACATAGTTTTTAACACAGATCTTCTACACATAAATAAGGACCGACAATGGTGGGTTCTCTGACGCAGTATGGTCTGGTTGTTCCTTTTATAATTGAACATGGAAGTAGACATGGTAGAAAACAAAAGAAGAAGTATGGAATGAACATTAAAACATAAAAATGTAACGGAAAAAAGGTTACAAAGAAAGACGGGAAGAAAGAAAAATGGAGAGATTGGAAGAATAGATAGTCAAATGAAAGAAAGGAAACATAATAGGAAATAATAAAAGAAAGAAGACTGAATACAAAAGAAAAAAAAAGAAAAAGAAAATTGACATTAAGATAGCAGGAAAAGAAATCTTAAAACAGATAGAAGGAAAAAAGACATCACGAATGAAAGAACAGAAAGAAGAAAGATAGAAAGAAGGAAAGAAAAATCAAACGAAGAAGAGAAAGAAAGAGAAATTAAAAACAAGAAAAGAGAAAAAGAAAGGATAAAATGAAGAAAAAGAGAAAGGAATGAAGACAAGGGAAAGACGTAGAATGAAATAAAAATGAATTAAGAATATAAAAGAGTAAAAAAATGAACAAAAAACAAACAAAAGATGTAAGAAAGGGAAAAGGCTAGAATGAAAGAAAAACAAAAGAAAAATGAAACATTGCAAACAGAAAGGAATAAAACAAGAAAAGAAAAAGAATGAAGGAAAGGTAGACCAAAGTAAGAAAAAGGAAGAAAGATAGAACATAAGGAAATAAGAAAAAAAAGACATTAAGAATGAATGAAAAAAAGGAAGAAAGGTAGAAAGAAGGAAGAAAAAATGGATTTAATGAAAAAGAGAAGAAGAGAAAAAGGAAAAGAAAGATAGAGATAGAAAAGGTAAGCAAAACGAGAGACAAGGAAAGGATGAAGTAAAGAAAAGGAGAAAAGAAAGAAAGATATGGTAAAGAGGCAGAAAGAAAGAAAAAAACAAAGAATAAAACTAAGAATAAAGAATCAAAAGATTAGCAAATAAAACAAAAAGAAAGAGAAAGGGTAGAATGAAATTTTTAAAAAAGACTGCATGAACGAAATACAAATAGAAAGGAATAAAAAAAAAGAATGAATGAAAAACCATTCATGAATGAAAGAAACAAGATTATTAACAACACTTTATTTTCTTTACCTGATCTGTATTTCAGTAGCTCAGGCAAATGTGCTCATGGGAAAAGGTATTCTTTTCAATTTAAAATTGTTTCTCAGTCGTTTGTGAAATTTGTACACGTAGCGATCATATTGACTCGTAGTCATAGGCCTATTTTCGTTAAACTTTGGGAGACATTTTACATGTAAGTGACAAAACAAAGAAAATATAATTTTTAATGTTCATCATTAACTGTTAATTTGATTAAATCTTTAAAAATTCTATTACAGACTAAATGCAATGTGTAACCAGTAGGCAGTTAATGATGAGTAACAAGTAACATGCACAAATTAGTGTTAATTGAAACGCTGGTCTTGGTCTTGGTCTTGGTCTCGGAATGTGCTGGTCTCGATCTCGGACTGCTGGTCTTGGTCTCGGACCCCTTTTTCTTGGTCTTGATCTTGGTCTCGGGGTGTCTGGTCTTGGTCTTGGTCTTGGTCTCGGATGGCCTGGTCTTGACTACAACACTGACTATTACATGTTTGATCTATTGCAAGACACCTTCAAGGCTTATTACTTGGACCTATTTTTGGCTCTACGTGGCCCAAGGGGGGGGGGGGGACACATTGTGCCCATCTTCTCTAAAATCTTCATTTTTTGACCGATCACTCTTAAATTTGGCACACATGCAAAACAACTCAAACTCTACAAAATGCAAACCATCAAAATTTCTCAAGGTCACCATATGGGTGCGCTATTCACCATAATATAATGAAATACATAGAAAATATGGATTTTGTTGAATATTTCGAAGTTTTCGTCTTTAATATCCCTTGTATACACTCACAAGTGATTAATTTGTCTCTCACCTCTTATACTATACGCCGGACTATTCGGCGTAAGGAACAGACTGCTTTGTCAAAAGCTAACGATTGAGGAGAAAAATATCATTATTGTGAGTTCCGTCATCTATCGGGTTACTGCGTTATCTGCGTTTCGTCAGTTAGAAGAGTGTAACTGTCAATTCTGTAACAGTTCTCTCAATTCTCTTTCTTCTCTGAAACTTTATTTACCAGTTTTATTGGATCTCCTTACTCAGACCTTGTCACTTTCTCTTCTACATATTATGTTCGAAAATTTCACACATTATTTGTATTATGCTGATGGACTACAATAGCGTATGGTCAATATTATGGTTCACTGTGTAAAAATAGAACTGTTTTTTTTTCTGTTTGAACCTGGTGAAATGAGCATATTCCCCATAAAACACAAAACATTCAATGTGGTAATAAAATCAATAACTATGTGTACCTGGCATATATCATTTACTTGCAAATGAAAACCTTATTATTTGTTGCTTTGTAGCAGGTTGAAGTAAATTTGAGGGTCAGAACACTATGTTCATTGAGCGGGGCTCCTTAGAACTCCAGCTTTTAATGAATGGGCTGCCCTGTTTTTAAATATCCGAAATAAATACATTGTACATAAATTAATAGATAAACAAATAAATAAATAAATAAATAAATAAATAAATAAATAAATAAATAAATACATTCATACATACATTGATGCATAAATAAATAAATAAATAAATAAATAAATAAATAAATAAATGAAAAAGATGAATAAGAGGCGTAATTCAACAATGATATCCCATACCTCCACCTTTTCAGTAGTCTGCTCATCGCGAAATTGGTACGCAGAATTGAGGAATATTTCTTGAATGTCTCAAGAACCATGTAAAGCAATATCACAAATACCGTAACTGATTAGCTGCCATGTTAGCTAAAACATCACTTTAGTTTCTGCAAAAGGAAATACGTCCAAAGCACCCTCTTCTACTTAGACACGTCTCTGCCAGTTTCCGAGACCCCAATGAAAATATTATTGCCCCCTATAATTTTGAAAAACTGATAAATTCCTAAAAGTTTTGCCAAATATGTGTAAAAAGTAGTGCAAAACACTACAATACCATTAAACTTATAAAAAATACTACCCCCTAAAAAAATGCAATTTTTCAAATTTTCTTCTCCGCGCGCAAAATGTTAAATTGCAACCTTGCTCTAGGAGCGGCCCAAAATTTTTGACATTTTTGAACTTCACCCCCCCCCCCCATCCGAAAAATGGTTCGTCTCCTCTGCCTGGTGTCTCTAGCAAGTGAAACAAGCGTGCCTTGTTCGAGCCAATGTTCCCTGAAAAAAAGAAAGACTTGAATTTCATAACCGGGTAATTCGCTCACTCTCTGTCACTTAGTCGAGCCTGAAAGTCGCCTCTGAAAACATTCCTTTTTTTAAACTCCAGGTAAAACTGTATGTATGAGGCATAAGTTTGATAGAAATGATTCATTTGTTTCGATTCTTACACATCTGCGTTATTATAGACCTTAATGTACCTATTTTGAATGGTTGACTATTTACTTATAATTGAAAGGCTTAGTTTCTTGTTCCATAAGACGGTAAATCTTTTGAGAACATTGAATTTCTTTGCCTGAGTGTTTAATTGTACAAGCCCACAACGAAAAATATAAGTAAAATATACAATATTTGTATTTTTCATGCAATCGCGGCCGTACTGTTTTTATATAGCGGGCTCGAAATTTTATTCCACATGGTTGGCCAGTTGCTGATATTGATAACTCAGTTAGTGGTAAACTGATTAAATCGTTTGGAACTCTTCCACTAGGCCCATAACTTTTTTTTTTAAGCACCCCAACATGTTGCATATCATGGTGATTAATTATAGTTATGAGGCAACTTTGGTAACAAGGATATGACGGATCAGTGTAACAATAATCAATTTGACAACTTGAAACGGTTCTGCAAAATTGCAAATTTAATTTAAGAAGGCCTATGATAAATTTTTCACACTTTCCTTGCTATATCATGTTAGCTAGTTTTCATAAAAAATGAGAGGAAGAACTAATCCCTCCTTATCCTCTTGTTGAATACAATATACCCTATAGCCTTCTTGCAGTAGCAGACCTGTCCAGTAGGTCGACCATTCACACATCTATGAAAGAAATGTGTCTAAAGTTTAAAAATTTAGTCAGAATCATGAAAAGTAAAACACACAAATCTATGAAAATGGAAATAACTTCGATACGGTGTTAAAAAAAAATATGAAACTGTGCATGAAACCGCATTCCTATAAAGCAAGCACCACATCAGCAGTTTTGCAGACGCGGGTAGTGATTGGTAACAAACGGAGATAATGGGCTCTGGTAAGAAAATAGGTCGAGCGCCCCCATCGTCAAAAGGTATAATACTTAGTCACGTGGACTGTAAAGTTTGTTTCAGCAGCGCGAATGAGCTGCATTATTATACGCACACATAATAATATACCACACATCACAAAATTCCCAAACGAGCGATGTGCCGCTGTGCCGATGTGCCGCTTTGCAAGAAATGTGAGTCGTGTTTACCGATATTGATTGATAAACACCAGAACACGGTGAGGTGGAACTGTAAACAGTAGCATCAGTTTTCAAGCTCTATAGTGCAGGTCTTTACCTCGTAAACTATAGCTGTTTTAGCTGTAACAAGGCGAGGGCCGGGGGCGAGGGGTCCTCCCGGGGCTCCTACTATATGTCAGATCCTGGATGGGCGTACATTGAGACGGAGGTAACAGGAAATTCTGTCTTTCGAGAATAAAGACGCCGATTTACCTAATTGAACCATGAACCGGGACCAGAAAGTGCATGTGGCGAAAATGTGATGTGAAGATTCGTCCATGTCCACGGCATGTCACACGAGGAACAGAACAGCGAAAGAGTCTATGTATGCAAAATCATAGGGAATTATGTTACGAAGACAACACATTTTTGACACATTTTCTCTAGTCTAAGCTTGGGCGAAGTTTCTTATTTTGTTTGTTTCGTTATTCACGTATCGTATACTACGCAGCCGAGCTCACGCGTACAACTCCGAGTGCTGTACCAAATTTCGTACAGTCCTGGTCCTATTGGTGACGGGCGCGCAACGTGATGAACACTGCATAGCGATGTGTAATGCATACAGTGATTGCGATGATGTTGTCTTCATCTTCAGTTCCAGGAATTTGCGAACGTTTCGTGGATCTTCGTAGTAGATACGTATATACATGGAGGTAGAAGAGACCTCCATGGTATATATATAACCAAATAAAGGAATTTTCCGTACACCGGACCTGTCAACACGTTTGTGGAATTTATTTCTAGTACTTGGGGCATGGTGTCATTCGTTTTTCTTGTAGTATCCAGAAGGCCAGAGCAGCACGCACGATTACTCTACGACGTGCACAGAGTAACACAAGCAGGGCGGTGTTTTACTTTTATTTTCATCACTTCAAAAACAAATTTAACACGTGGATGGATCGTGGGAGAGTAGGCCCTACACGTTTGCTATGTGAGTCCAGCTTCATTACAGGTAAGAGTGAATTGTGTGTGTGTGTATGTAAATTCCAAATGTATCCTTACACCACCTCTCAAGTTAATGTCTGCAAATGTAGGCCTACATCTCTCTATAATCACTAACATGTTTTTAAACAGTCTTTTCATTTTAAATTGATCAGAAGGTCGATTTTTGTAAGAAAATCCCAGTGGAAAGTAACTCTTCACTTGCCAAGTACATACATATACTCCCGCAAATGTTGTACAATCTCAAAATAAACTTGCCACATAGGGGGTGGGGGATAGGTGCTACCACAATAGGGATTAGCACAATGGCACTATCACCTCCAGTCGGGGTTAATGTCCTTCTAGGTTGATATTGTATAACTCCATGAGTAAACTTATGGGTAACACCCATGCATTTCTCAGTACTTCCCAGGATTTCCCTGTATTTGCCACTGTGGCGACAAACCCTTGCCTCCAAAAATTATAATGGGAGTAAATGGACGAGTGATGTGCCACAACATTATATGATGTGTATATGGATGACACAATTATTTCTGAGAGTGCGGGTGCATTGCATTACGTGTCCAAATATAGGACTGTGTGGGGAATTTTAGGGCCATGCTAGTTGTGTGTGTGTGTGTGTGTGTGTGTGTATGTGCATGTGTGTTTCTGTCTCTGTGTCTTTGCGTGTGTATGTGTGTGTATGTGTGTGTGTAGGTTTGTGTGTATGTATGTGTATGTGTGAGTAGGTGTATGTGTATGTGCGAGTATGTGTGTGCATGTATGTGTGTGCGGCATGTGTGTATGTGTGTCTGTATACATGTGTGTATGTGTGCATGTGTGTCTGTATGTGTTTAGGTGTGTGTGTATGTGTGTATGTGTATGTGCGTGTATGTGTAGGTGTGTATGTGTGTATGTGGGTATGTGTGTTTATGTGTATGTGTGTATGTGCGTATATGTGTGTGTATGTGTGTGTGGTTGTGTGTATGTGTATGTGTACGTGTGTGTGTATGTGTGTATGTGTGTATGTGTGTGCATGTGTGTGCATGTGTGTGTGTGTATGTGTGTATGTGTGTATGTGTATGTGCGTATGTATGTGCGTATGTATGTGTGTATGTGTATATATGTGTGTGTATGAGTATTTGTATGTGTGTATGTATGTGTACCATATGTGTGTATGTGTGTATGTGTATTTGGGTGTGTATGTGGTGTATGTGTATGTGTGTGTATGTGGGTGTATGTGTGTGTATGTGTGTTTGTATGTGTGTATGTGTATGTGTATGTGTGTATGTGTATGTGTGTATATGTGTGTGTCTGTGTGAGTGTGTGTATGTGTGTATGTGTGTGTATGTGTGTATGTGTATGTGTGTATGTATATATATATATATATGTGTGTGTATGTGTGTACATGTGTGTGTCTGTGTGAGTGTGTGTATGTGTGTATGTGTGTGTATGTGTGTATGTGTATGTGTGTATGTTATATGTGTGTGTGTGTGTATGTGTGTATGTGTGTGTGTGTATGTATGTGTATGTGTATGTGTGTATGTGTATGTGTGTACGTGTGTATGGGTGTGTAGGTGTGTGTTTGTGGGGGGAACAATCACCAGGAAGATTGATCGATTAAGAACTAAGTGGCTAATTTGTAATCGATAGAAGTATTTTGAGAAGTGTTCTAGACTTGCTGCCAGACTCTTAATTGTTTAATTTCCCCACAATGTTATTATCAATCAAATATTGATATGGACAAGTTAATTTGATAGATTTTTAGACAGGTTACTGATAAGCAGAAAGTAATATTATTATTAAGATCATGCTGTAGGAGACTTTATACAGGGTAAATATGTATGTACCTGTTAGCATATGTGACTTTTTTATTTACAGAATGTGTGGGCCTAATCATAAATTTGAATGGAATATATTTTACAGTAGGCAATATCTTGTCATTTTTTTATGTCATAATTTTCTTGTGACACTATACTGTATTTAATTTGAGAAGAATATAGCGGCAATAGGGATTAGGACAGTGGCACTATCACCTCCGGTCGGGGTTAATGTCCTTCTAGGTTGACTTGTATAACTCCATGAGTACACTTATGGGTAACACCCATGCATTTCTCAGTACTTCCCAGGATTTCCCTGTATTTGCCACTGTGGCGACAAACCCTTGCCTCCAAAAATTATAATGGGAGTAAATGAACGAGTGATGTGCCACAACATGATGTGTATATGGATGACACAATTATTTCTGAGAGTGCGGGTGCATTGCATTACGTGTCCAAATACAGGACTGTGTGGGGAATTTTAGGGCCATGCTAGTTGTGTGTGTGTGTGTGTGTGTGTGTGTGTGTGTGTGTGTGTAGTGTGTGTTTTCCCTGTCTCTGTGTCTTTGCGTGTGTATGTGTGTGTATGTGTGTGTGTAGGTTTGTGTGTATGTATGTGTATGTGTATGTGTGTGTAGGTGTATGTGTATGTGCGAGTGTGTGTGTGCATGTATGTGTGTGCGGCATGTGTGTGTATGTGTGTCTGTATATATGTGTGTATATGTGTGTGCATGTGTGTCTGTATGTGTGTAGGTGTGTGTGTATGTGTGTATGTGTATGTGCGTGTATGTGTATGTGTGTATGTGGGTATGTGTGTTTATGTGTATGTGTGTATGTGCGTATATTTGTGTGTATGTGTGTGTGGTTGTGTGTATGTGTATGTGTACGTGTGTGTGTATGTGTGTATGTGTGTGTGTATGTGTGTGCATGTGTGTGTGTGTATGTGTGTGTATGTGTGTATGTGTATGTGCGTATGTATGTGCGTATGTATGTGTGTATGTGTATATATGTGTGTGTATGAGTATTTGTATGTGTGTATGTATGTGTACCATATGTGTGTATGTGTGTGTATGTGTATTTGTGTGTGTATGTGGTGTATGTGTATGTGTGTGGATGTGGGTGTATGTGTTTATGTGTGTATGTGTGTTTGTATGTGTGTATGTGTATGTGTGTATGTGTATGTGTGTACATGTGTGTGTCTGTGTGAGTGTGTGTATGTGTGTATGTGTGTGTATGTGTGTATGTGTATGTGTGTATGTTATATGTGTGTGTGTGTGTATGTGTGTATGTGTGTGTGTGTATGTATGTGTATGTGTATGTGTGTATGTGTATGTGTGTACGTGTGTATGGGTGTGTAGGTGTGTGTTTGTGGGGGGAACAATCACCAGGAATATTGATCGATTAAGAACTAAGTGGCTAATTTGTAATCGATAGAAGTATTTTGAGAAGTGTTCTAGACTTGCTGCCAGACTCTTAATTGTTTAATTTCCCCACAATGTTATTATCAATCAAATATTGATATGGACAAGTTAATTTGATAGATTTTTAGACAGGTTACTGATAAGCAGAAAGTAATATTATTATTAAGATCATGCTGTAGGAGACTTTATACAGGGTAAATATGTATGTACCTGTTAGCATATGTGACTTTTTTTATTTACAGAATGTGTGGGCCTAATCATAAATTTGAATGGAATATATTTTACAGTAGGCAATATCTTGTCATTTTTTTTTATGTCATAATTTTCTTGTGACACTATACTTTATTTAATTTGAGAAGAATATAGCGGCAATAGGGATTAGCACAGTGGCACTATCACCTCCGGTCGGGGTTAATGTCCTTCTAGGTTGACTTGTATAACTCCATGAGTACACTTATGGGTAACACCCATGCATTTCTCAGTACTTCCTAGGATTTCCCTGTATTTGCCACTGTGGCGACAAACCCTTGCCTCCAAAAATTATAATGGGAGTAAATGGACGAGTGATGTGCCACAGCATGATGTGTATATGGATGACACAATTATTTCTAAGAGTGCGGGTGCATTGCATTACGTGTCCAAATACAGGTGTGGGGAATTTTTGGGGCCATGCTAGTTGTGTGTGTGTATGTGTATGTGTGTGTTTCTGTCTCTGTGTCTTTGCGTGTGTATGTGTGTATGTGTGTGCGTAGGTTTGTGTGTATGTATGTGTGTGTGTGGGTGTGTGTGTGAGTATATGCGAGTATGTGTGTGCATGTATGTGTGTGCGGCATGTG
This sequence comes from Eucidaris tribuloides, assembly GCA_001188425.1. Lineage (NCBI taxonomy): Eukaryota > Metazoa > Echinodermata > Echinoidea > Cidaroida > Cidaridae > Eucidaris > Eucidaris tribuloides. The sequence goes on along the minus strand of JZLH01S0116787.1, from coordinate 3,114 downwards.
TGTATGTGTGTCTGTATGTGTGTATATGTGTTTGCATGTGTGTCTGTATGTGTGTAGGTGTGTGTGTATGTGTGTATGTGTGTATGTGTATGTGCGTGTATGTGTATGTGTGTATGTGTGTATGTGTGTATGTGGGTATGTGTGTTTATGTGTATGTGTGTATGTGCGTATATGTGTATGTATGTGTGTGTGGATGTGTGTATGTGTATGTGTATGTGTGTGTGTATGTGTGTATGTGTGTATGTGTGTATGTGTGTGTATGTGTGTGCATGTGTGTGTGTATGTGTGTGTATGTGTATGTGTGTATGTGTGTATAGGTGTGTGTGTGTTTATGTGTATGTGTGCATGCGTGTAAATATGTATGTACCTGCGAGCATATGTGACTTTTTTATTTACAGAATGTGTGGGCCTAATCATAAATTTGAATGGAATATATTTTACAGTACTCAATATCTTGTCATTTCTTTATGTTATAA
>JZLH01S0116785.1:36408-51974 GCA_001188425.1 Eucidaris tribuloides | reverse complement strand
GATGACGTCACATCAGATTAGCATGGAAAGAGATGCCTGAAAAGTTATCTACGCCCCATCAGCTATCAGAATATGCAATGAAAAGTATGGGTCACCGTTAATTCTAGGGAATTATGGGTGATTTAAAAATGGCCGTCATTTACTACGTGCGCATGCGCGCGCATTTACGTTTTTTCGGGCGTGTAAGCAATATTTTGGGTTCTGGTGGATGGGAAATGGTTCTAAATGATGTAGAATTCAGTAATTTAGACATCCAAAACCATCAAAAAAATTATGTTATTCTGTCCGGAAAGGGGTGCGCGCGAAAAAAACGCGCGTATGCGCGCGCACCAAAATGCTCCAAATGACCTGAAACATATAGTGCTGTTAAAAAGAAGTCATTTGGAGCATTTTAAAATTTTGACGGGCCCTTACGCACGCATCGTGGCGCGCGCACGCACTTGGTCAGGTCCAGCAGTTGACCCTTGACCTCAATTTTACGTTGGTACAATGTGATTGCATAATTGTATTTCAATAATGAGATATTGACAAATGTCTGTTTTTGCTAATGACGTCATAAATGATGTCACGGATGGTGTTTGACATTAACATGATTACCATGCCGAAGTATTCACATGGGACATAACTATGTTAAGTTACAAGATTATTAACACTATCATTCTTGAGTTATCGTCGGAACAAAAAGTGACCAGAAAGAAACACAAATAAACAAACAAAGTAAGAAAAAATTTTCGTACAAACTCTATGGTGATCCGCGGTTACGCGGATCACCAAAAATATCAATATATAAGAAAGAAGTGTACATGTACTTGGTACACTTTTGCCATACTATATTACTTAGCTACTGTCTGTAGTAATTCGATTTGTGTTCCAGTGATTATGAACAAAAATAAATGATACCTGAAAACGAAAAGTATCTTAAACTTCCAAATTTCAACTTCACTTCGGCTCCAATGTTGCCAAGGGCTAAGAATTGATCATAAGGTTTTATGATGCAAGTCTTGCAAGATGTACAGATTTGCATACAGTATACAGTGTGCAGTGTACACTGTACATTCAGTTACTGTGTAGTGGGTACTCGTCAAAACAGAACTACAATACATGTATGTTAGAACATGACACTGTATAGTACAACATGTATGCATAATTGCATAGTAATTGCACAGTGGCTCCATCTCCAAGTAATTCTGAATCATTTCAATGAACCTATCATTGATTAATGAGTATTCTAATGTAATGGTCCATAACTACTGGGTGGAAATCTGAAGCAGAGATAATGAAGTTAGCCAAGGAAAAGGGGGTTCGAAGGGGAGGCAAGACGATGTCTTAAAGGGTCGGACAAGTTTGGGAGTAGTCCTCAAGTTACATGTAGGACCCAATGCTCCCAGAATCAAGTATACTGATATCTCTTTGCACGCTGAATTAATTCTGAGGTGATAATAATGACGATTGTTATTTTGATGTTTTCTTTAAATCTTGTTTTCCTTGTTGCACCATTGACACTGATAATTATTCTATACATGTAGATGTTTATGTATTATGGTCATTTGTTAGCATTCCTATTATAAATGTAATGGAGAAAACTAATTATTACCATTGTTGGATTTAATTGTACAAATGTGCAAAATTGCAACTTTCGTGTGCAAAGGGTTAAAGTTTCTGCTGTGATAATTTCATAGTACGGTGGTCTCCATTTAATGGAGTAGGCATTAGCAAGCCTTTTTTCACCCATTTAACAGGAGTACCCTAGTAAATTTCAATTTAGAAACAGGCTTGTTTTGCTAAATTTCACCCAATTTAACAGGAGTACCCGTTTGAATGTTACCCTATTATCCGGCGACCACTGTAATACATTTCTTCTTTATTGTACAATGATTATCAGAAAATGCTGTGACAGTGAAATTTGTTGTGTAGCTTTCAAGAGAATCAATTTCTATCAGGGCTGGAGAGGAATAAAATACTGGTATGATCATACTTGATTCTCCTTTAAATCAAAAACAAATCGTTCAAGCTGGGAGATCCACTCCATAATAGTTGGTATATGATTCAACTCATTTGGTTCTTGACGCATTTTTACTTCTCCCAATCATGTCACTGCCCTTTTAAGTTGAAACTCTAGTTCCTTCAAGTGATTGTTCGTCAAAGGGCCATACTCTTCATATCATTCTTGTGAGATGTTACCAGTTTTAGGAGTGCAAGATGGATTTTTAAACCCCCGCCAAACAAAGTTTGAAGGGGGGTTATAGGAATCAGTGTACGTTTGGGGGGGGGGGCACTCGACTTACAAAGTGATACCTATGTGCTGCACCGAAATCGAAAATCAAGGGCTCTGGAATGGGCTTCAGCGAAAAACAGGGGTCTCTGAAACTGAAGCTAAGGCTTCAGAAAACCTCAAAATGCTATGCTCTGGAACTGCACCGCGGCGAAGTTCCGGTGCACCGTTGGCGTGCCGTGCTGAAATGGCAATGCTCTGGCTCGGCCGCGCCGCGAAGCGAAAAATCAGAAGCGGAACAGCAAATTTGGGGGTCTCTGGAACTGGAAAAAAAATCAAAATTTTTCTGTGAGTTCTGAAATTGAGATGCTCTGGAATGGAAATTTGGGCTGAAAATGGGGGTCTCAACCGCGGCTCATACGTATCACACAATTATACTACATGTAAGTGCCCCCCCGGGGCGGGTGGTCGGGCGGTCGGTCCATTGCAAATCTTGCGGATCAAACTACTTCTTTAGTTTTTAACCAATGGTCATGAAATTCGGAATACACATTGATCTTGGGGTGAAGATGTGCAAGATACATTTTTTGCATACCTGTGTCGGAAACTGCGTTGCCATGGTAATGGCATTATTGCAAAAAATCGGGTAAAAATCTTGCGGATGGAACTAGTTCCTCGGTTTTTGACCAATGCTTGTGAAATTTGGTACACTCATCTTGGGGTGAAGATGTGCAAGACACATTTTTTGAATGTGGCGGAAACTGCATTGCCATGGTAATGGCATATTATGGCAATGAGTCTGGGAAAAATCATGTAGATTGAACTACTCAAAATTGTTGATTACTTAACACAACTGCCATATCATTATCCCTAACCCACACCCCCCCAAAAAAAACGCTTTTCACTAAATGCCTCTGTCAATGACTAGTGTGCAGACACAGAGTAGATACATGACAACTATAATATTCAGCACTGCTTCTGTTACATAACTGCATCTTTTGAGACACAATACTTACACTGTAGAAAAATAAGTATGATAATATTACTGTCTGTAGTGTCTGAATTGTTCATCGAAACATTCGATCAATTAACAGCAGATCAAGAAGAGGTGAAACTGAGGTGAATGAGATTAGCACATGATGCAGGGTCACCCCTTTTACCTCTAGTGGATTCTCCTAGCATGCCATGTAATAGTGTAGACACGGAAGACTCTATTTAGCTGACGGGGATAAAAAGATCAGTCAGAGGGAAGAAGGAAGGACTGTGTTGACGTGTGAACATGGATTTCTGCAAATCATCTCAAGGATTGATAGTGATGCATGATCAGATGAAATATGAACATGTATGCACGACTTCTAGTCAAGCTGTTTATGTGTGTAGTATAGTATTCGTGTGATTGTGCATCTACATGTATAGTGTCGGGTTATTGATTCAAATGTATACTTTTTATTTTTTTTTTGCATTGAATACCCATTTAAACTTTGAACTTAAAGGGAGAAGGAGCCAGCAACTAACAGGCATAAGTTAAGAATAAAAATGATATTGTGAGTACTGTGAAAATTATGGTACATGGTGATAAAGACAGCCTAAATAAGGGGTACTGTCTGATACTCACCTTCAGCAAGGCCCTAAAAAATTGTTAATTCGTGTTTATTTTACGTCTTTGCAAGTTTTATCCCAGGATAAAACTTGCAGAAACCTTGCAGCTTATCGATTCAAACAGTGCACACATTACCACGGCGCGACTAACACACGTCGGGTGGCATGCATCGGTCATGCATGGCCAGCTCCACGCCAGTGCACATGCGATATGACTGGTTGGCAAGAATTCAAACTTTTTCTTAACTTACATGTATGCCTGTTAGTTGCTGGATCCTTCTCCCTTTAATAAGTCAAACTTTGTTTGCGTTCATTTATGGGATGTACATTCACTACATTTTTTTTTGTATTCATATTATGCTGAGACCATTGGAAATGTTGTTTTAAAAGCAGAAATCGACGCACAAATTTCACATTCATTTTTGTTACATTTTAACGACATGATTATGTTTTTAAGGGGGAAAACCTATAGACCATGGGTCCTATTATAGACCAATATTCCATTAATGGTGAGGGTCCAATCCAAACCGATTATTTGAAAAGGTACAGTAGACCAGTTTTCTAAAAGGGTCTGATAGACCAAATACTGGAAAGGGTCTGATAGGCTGAGGATCCAGTATACCGATTATCAAAAGGATCCCATAGATCGATTGTGTACAGACCCTTTAATATTTGACATTATCAGACCCTATTTGATAATCGGTCTGTTGGACCCTCAGTGACCATTGGATCCTTGGTCTATCGGACCCTCGGTTTAAAGGACTATAATTTTCCCAGACCCTTTTTGATTATCAATCTGCAGTACCTTCAATCTATTGGACTGTGACCATTTTTAGAATAACACAATGAGATAACTTTGTACAATGCATCCCCTATTGTGGAAGTTTTTCTTTAGCCGTACAGTTCCCATTTACATGTATTTGAAAATTTATGCTGCATACATTCCATTGCAATTTAATTTACAGACTACATTTACATACATTATGTAATTAACGAGCACAAGATCCTACTTCCCTTATTGTACAAATCCAGGCATTGGCATGTGAGATTGGAAACTTTTATGACCTAGTGATGGTCAAGCAAATGACTTTATTGAACGAAATGTTTACTGTCCGAAAACAGCAATAGCTCGTAAAATGTTCCTGGATTCTAGTGGTAGTAGTTTGTGTCTTATTGCTAATTCCCTTGATGCAGACTTACTGTTGTATGATTATTGGAATGAAAAGGATAGATTTGTTGCTTCATGTACCTGTAACAAAGTCTTGATCTTGATGTTACTTCTACCTTCATAACCATTCAAATTGTAGGTCCAAGTGGAGTTGAATTCACAGAAATATATAACATTAATACTTGTAGTCTAGAGAATAGACTACAATGTAGCAAGTTGCTACTATAGCAACTTGTTCACAAGCAATGTAACTTTTTTATGAGGGGTGTGTGGGGGTGATATCATCAACGCCCCTTTAGTAAACTAGGATGTACAAGGCATGTGGCGTACACATTTTCATCACATTTTCTGCTCTATATAAACTGGTTGGATCCATGGGATTGTAGTGAACAGAAGACAACTTTTTTTGTTGTATGTGTGTGAAGATTGCTGGAGTCTGTCCTTACTCCTTGAGCAGTCAGTGTCAACTAGAAGTCATCTAACTACAGTACTTCACATGGAGTTGAGTAGTCTTTGTTTCAAGTCTTTCTTCTGATGGAAGTCAAGTCATCTGTTTTCTCAACTAATTCATCAGGACATGTATGTACATGTACTACGTGTACGTGCAAGCAGTCCTAGTTTTCAAGTCTTTTCATTGATGGAAGTTGAGATATCTTCTTGTGCCGGTCTGGTTTAAATTTGCACCATGCTCAGGAAATTGTCCTCCTTGTATTTTGATAGTTCGGTGCTATCATCAAGTGGTAAGATTATCATCAACCTTTCGTTGTCATTGTAGAGCAACATTGTCACTGCATTTGTTTGGCTGAAACTTAGTCATATAGGTGTTTTCAGCTCACCAGTCCAAATGGGCCAGATGAGCTTATGCTACGGCGTGGCGTCCATCGTCCGTCCACAATGTGAAAATGCTTCTTTGTCATTTCATGTCCGATTTCAATTCTGTTTGCTGAAAGCACTAGGTGGGAGATTCAAAACTTCTATACAGAATTGTGAAACGCAAATATGATAATTATGCACATTATGAAAATCACAAAACGGGCTCCTTCATTTGTCGACCGATTCTGAATTTTTTTGTTTCATGTGGTAGAGCTACATGAGGCACATAACTTCTACATGGAATTATGAAATATCGTCTACAAAATTATTTATGCTAATTCATGTGAAATTAATTTCAAAATCCCTCAAAACGCTTCTTCTTCATTTGACCTCTGATTTTGATTGCATGAATTTCTTTGGTGGATGCCGGATGAGCGCCATGTCATTGATGTGCTGGTTTCCTCACCTGATGAAAATTGAAACTCACTATTGATTATTCTCATTGTGATAAGGGAAGAGAGTCAAGAGACTGCCTTCCTTGTTGCATCTCTGATTTAAAAACCATGTCAAAGTTAACTTCCAGTACACTGATCTTTGTTGTGGTGCATGACCAGAAACAGCGCTGTAAAAATTTTTGATATCGCTTGCCTTGAAGTAAATTTGAAAGGCTTCATTGCATTTATGCTTAATCCATTTTCCACCAAAGCTGAGTTATTAACGTCAACACACTTACCACCTACTTATCTAGCGATATAACATACTACATGTATACTTTGAAGCCAAATTATACATGGAAGTACAAAAAATCTTGGGGTTTTAGCCATTTTACTTTTAGTTTCCATTGGCACCTGCACATACTCAGGCAAAGAAATTCATTTTCTCCAAAGTTACAAAAATGGACTTAATCATGTATTCCATCTGTTCCAGGGATTTAAAACACATCCTTTTTTCAAATAATGGAACTATTTTTAGGAAAAAAAGAGGTGTTTTGGGGGTGTTTGTAAAAAAAGGGGGGATGTTTGAACACCTCAAAACACCCCCTGGATATGCATATGATTAAGTTAGATTCTGCTTGTAAATGATTTAAAAGTTTATAAAAGATTTTTTCAGTTTACAGTTCCTGGACCCCGTGACAAGGACTCCTGAAAAACTCTTGATAAATATGTATAGGTAAAACAAAATAGAAACATAGTTTCCCGATTTAACCCAGAAAAAAAAAACCCTGTAATATTCGTGCAGTTGGACCTGGATTAAATACATATTGAGTATGAAGGTATTTGTTCTTTTAGGTGCATCTGCAGCTGACCCGATATTGAATGGTTCATTTTGAAGTTTAGTGGCTGTATTATTGGCATAACAAATACATTTCTTTTCAGTCCACTCTCTGGAATGTGTTTTTGCCTCAACACAATTATGTATAGATGTACAGAACATGTAGGTATTGTTATGAGATTATGAACAAATTCCATAATGACTTTGTAAGCAAGAATTAAGATTCATGTACTGAATGTTATGCTCTTTTGAGCTTTTCTTTGGGTATACATACATGTAGGTACGTGTAGGAAGTAGTACAAACAAGTACATGTATCGATGTACATGTATGTGTATCCATGTTATAAAACTCTCTCAGAAAAGTGGGAAATGTCCCAGAAGTTGAAACTTAATAAAGGCATTGTATAACCAGGGTGCTACATAACTTTTTTGGGCCACTTGCCCGATCGGGCAAGTAAATTTTCAAACAGCTCGAAAATGCTTGCCCGAATAAAGTTTTTGCTTGCCCAAAAAAATAATAGAAATATTATTGATTTGTGTGCTGAATATGTATAAATATACATAAAAGTATACCAGGGAAAACACAAATTTTCACATCAATGATTTTTGTCATATTTATGAAAATCAATGATCAATTTTTTAATTGTGTTCATCATATATTACTGATATGAACGATTATAACAATGTGTTCCAGCAAGCGGTAGTGGCGATTTCATGTTGTGGGATTGGAGGGGGGGGGGGGGACAGCACAGCATTAATACACATTTTGGTGAACATCTAGTGATTTACCGTAGGTGTTCGTAAAAAATGTTCATTGACGAGATTATGATTTTCAACATGTAAACTTAAACGTGGTTATGATTTCATATTAAATTTGTTCAAGTGTTAATGAAGTCTTCTAGAAATAAACACAAACTTTTGACATTAAAAACTTCATGGTAGTCTTGAATACATGTCTATTATCCTCTTAGGAATGCATAATTGATTCCCAAACCCAGGTACAAAAAAAAAACTGTTGGAAAATGTAGATCAGCGTAAACTAAAGTTTTAGTGTCTATTCTTCATTTCCCTTTCACCCAAACTTGCTTAGAATATTACACTTATCTTATTCAAAATCTTTGAAATGATTACCTAATCAGAATTTATTGATAGAGTACACTCCTTGGGAAATATTTAGTAGCAAAGTTCTTCATAAAACCACTAGCCTAGCCAGGGAACTGGACACCACACCTGCCATCTTCCAACCCCAGAGTTCAGGGGATGATTCAGTGACTGAATGGGTCATGTAGCTACATGTACATGTATGTTTCCAGCTGCTAAATTTGCCATTTTTGACCAAGTATCCCTCTTAAAATCCATTTCTGAATCTCCTATGATATTTTCATGGTCAGATTTATCATTTTCAAGTGCAGAAAATTACGGCCAATATCGTAAGTTAAGACTTGAAAATACGAACTCACATACATGTACACCATTTAACACGTGGGACTGGGCAATCTCTAGTCGGCTAAACATCGAGTTTTTGGAGGTGGCTGTGATATATTTTCTGGTGATTTTAAACATTCTGCTTACCTTTCCTGCTACTCTCAGTCATTTTTTTCACTGAATACTTTCTGTTATTTCTTCAATTCTTGCCACATATTTTCCGCGATGTTTATTTTTTTCTTGGACAAGTTATCAGGCCACGCAGATGTCTCTGTTGGTAGAACCTCCTACAACATCAAAGCACTTTGCAACTCTGATCCTGCACGCACCCGCCGTTCATTTTGCGCCTTGCAGAACGCATTTTGAGCAAATAATTGCCGATGTTTTGGCCAGCGTTTCCTCCGTAAAAACAGCCATTTATTTCATTTTTGTTTCAGTACAGTTTTGGTATTTACTTAAGTTTGCTTTGCAAATTATTACTTGCCCGATTCGGGCAAGTATTTTTAGTTGACACTCCAAAATGCTTGCCCGACTGTGATGTTTACTTGCCCCGGGCCATCGGGCAAGCGGTTATGTCGCACCCTGGTATAACAATATTTCCATTTTAAAAACTGTGCGCTACATGATTCGCCATGTTATCAGTGTCTCTGAGAATGCCTAAAAATAAAACATTGAAATAACTGCAGTTCAAAACAATCATAACTTGCTTTGAAGAGTGAACTGAAAATCATTGTGCATCCATTCCAGATTTTCCCCATAGACTGCTGTGTTGCAGAATTTTTGTCAGCTAACAATAATTCACGTGCCAATTTTTATGTATACATATTTTACAAACTGTAATGGCCTACTGTCTGAAGTTAGAGGGTGTTTATTTGTCCATTCAAACACTGCCAGATATGTCTAATAGCAAAGTTGGAACAATTTTTAAAATGGGGCTTCCACAATGTTGTGTACAGCTGCTTTTTAACCTGTTGTTTATGGGAACCGGATGGACCCTGTACGAAGTTTATGAGATTTACAGAATCTAGTAGTCAATGGGTTAATTTGCATTGACTTATGAACTCCCTAGTCCTGATAGTTACAAGTGCAATTTCTATAAACTGTTTCCACCATCCATGCACTGCAAACTTGGTTTATTACCATCAACCACATATGAATTGTTCTTCAGTACAAAAACAATATTTCGATGTCACAAGAGTCTATTTTCATGTTGTAGCCCAATTTCATTTTGAGCAGTGAAGAAATTGTCACATGGAAATTCTCATACTGGCTCAAGTAACCCGTGACAAAATCACGAAATTATAAACCTGAGCAGGAATAATACAGACTCTGGCACTGTAATTACACAAGCAAGGATTATGTTACAAACGACTCCAGTATCAATAGCTTTGAGATTCCTATGTATAGCAGCTTGAGTGATACACAATATCATAATTTCCACTCATGACCAGCTCTGAAAGCTTTCATGACCTTCTTCCTTTTGATGAACACACCATGAACTGTAGTTTTTGCAACTGCATGACCAGCAATACACATGCATGATCATACTGTTTGATATCGTCTGTAGCGGTATTCAGTATGGGACTAAAAAAGAAAAACAAATAGTTTCAATCCCAAATATTTCAAAATCTGAAAAATCCTTATTACTTTTTTCTCAGAAAATTAGGTTTGATAAATTTGTCTTTGGGGTTGAGAAGTCTGTACGGGTTGTTGCTGAGAGTATTGTAACTACCATCAACACCTCTTTGTGTAGGGAAATTTGTTTCCACAGATTTCCACCTTTTCACCAATCTTATGATTTGTTTCCAGTATTCTGCATATTTCCGTTTTCTTCAGGCTTACTACTGTAAACACTACTTACAAATATCCTATTTTCCTCCTTTGATGGATTGAATCCTACAGTACTTTTTGTCTACTGTTAGGAGAATTTTTCTCCTAATTTGCTCCTGTTTTTCCACCAAGCAGAGTTGAAGGCGTGCATATTTTTTAACCCATCCATGCACAGGGTTTATTTTCAGAAGAATTAAATCTTTATTTTCATCATTCAAATTGACAACATATTTTCTCAATTGCTTTTAATGGCACTTCCAAAAGAGGTGTAAAACCTTGTTATACATTACAAATTAAAAAAAAAACCCAACAATTTTATATAATCTTATTGTCAAACGTGGTCAGTTTGCATGAGAAATTGTGGATTTTCAATCATTAAAAGTGTTGCCAATTTGAGGATTTCTTGATTATTTTTCACTAGAAAAAAAATCCTGCGATTGACTCGTACATTGGACTGTGATAAATATAGGCTCAAATTAAAGGGGAAATTTTTCTCTTTCATTTGAGCTATCTTCCTGTATTTTTGTACTTCTGTATCATGAGTTAGATAAGAAATGTCATAAATTCCACAAAATGTGGTCAATGTGCATGGATGGGCACACTCACAATATATTGTCCCTAGTTCAGAGCATGGTCAGTGTGGTTCATCTATGATAAGCACAGGTGTCAGTTGAGTATTGTTTGCCTGGTTCTGACAGCCAGTTAATATGCCGCAAACTATTTTTAGCGTATATCTGGGTCGTATATGTCCACACGTACCTACTACATGTATGTAGACGACATATTGACTTCCAGTCCTCCAGATTCATCTTTCTTCATCAACGACCAATAACTCGTGGATTTGTGAAGTGTCTCAATGTGACTTGGTGGCTTATTGCAAAATTGTTGTATCACTCACTGCTTGATAAAAATAGAATAGGCCTACATGTAGGAATACACAGCTATGACAGATTTGACAAATGCGGATAATAACTCCGAAAATTCATCTCTGATAGTGATACAATACATACATTAATATTTCGCTGCACATATTTGATTGACATACTGATTAAATATGTTATATGTAGGAACATTTTGATGATGAACAATTTCTTTATACATCATGAACTGTCACTGTCTGTTGATTATTGGATTCAACATATACATAAATAGGAAGGTGTAAATGCACTTTGAGGAAGAGCAATATATTGATATTCAATTTTGAATTTGCGTTCCCCCTCCCCTTTCACACCCACAAACAGAGAGAGACACATACACACAACACACACACACACACACACACACACACCACACACCACCACACACACACACACACACACACACACAACACACACACACACAGCAACACACAGCGTGTATGGCCGTACATGTATATAACGAGGACACTATGTTCAGATAATCATTCAAGAAGGGCGCTTGAAATTTGAACGCAAGACCAGGACAAATTATTTGACCTTTGACCCTTGACCTTGACCTTGACCCCTGTAACTCTACCCAAAATATTTGTTTTTTGTTTTGAACCTAACCACCAAATTAATCAACAGTGACACTCCTAACTGAAGTTATAGGCAGAATGACATTTGGGACAAAGTTCATTGACCCTTTGACCTTGACTTGAAACCTTTTTGACCCCTGTAACTCTACCAAAATATTTGTTTTTTGGTTTTGAACCTAACCACCAATTACACATCGACAGTGAGCACTCCTAACTGAATTATAGTAAAAATGACATTTTGGGACAAAGTTCATTGACTTTCACCTGTGACTCTACCTAAAATATTTGTCTTTTGTTTCTTAACCTAACCACCAAATTACATCAACAGTAAACACTCCTAACTGGAGTTATAGGCAGAATTTGAAAATGGCATTTTTGGACAAAGTTCATTAACCTTTGACCTTTGCCCTTGATGGACTTTGTCCCAAAAATCTAATCAATTCATCCTTGCCTAGTGGTCCATCCTTGGTCCAAGTATCATTAAAATCCGCTCCAGCGGTAACTTCATAATCTTGTTCACAAAAAGTGTGGACGCACGGACGCACGGACGGACAACAAAAACATAATGCCTCCAGCTCCCATACGGCGTAGGCATTACCGGCATAAAAACTAATTTTATTTTACAGTTACAGTATATCCCAAATGGGATGGCTAAAATAGATGAAATTTTAAGCTAACTTATTCTCCCTTATCTGTTGTTAGTATTAGTGATTCACACTGAGCAATTTGATACCCCTTGTAAAAAAAAAAATACTTTGACCTTTGACGCTCTAACCTTGACATTTTGGTAAAAATATTTAATTGTTCATGACCAACCTGTGCATCAGGCCACAATACCACCCCGGACATCCTGGAATATGCCAATTAAAGCAAAGTTATTGACCTCTGTTCCCTTGACCCATAAAAGATTTTGCCCCCAAATCTACCGAGTAGATCTACATATACACCTCATGGTGCACAACTCGGCCCAAGTGAATTTGAAATACATGCAGGGGGAGAATGAGGGGGAGGGAGGGAAGGAGGGAGGGGTGAGGGAGGGGAATGGGAGAGGAAAGGGAGGGGAGGGAGGAGAGAGGGGAAGGAGAGAGGAGGGAAGGGAAAGGGAGGGAAGGGAGGGGGAGGAGTGTGTCCAGATATCGCAATAATGGAATCAGGGTATGGTCATACGGACTATGGACAGACACTACAGACTGACGGACAGACAGAAAACATGTTTCAGCCTCTTCAAGCAGAGGCACACAAAGAGTCAGATTATCCCCTTTAATATTACAAGCTGGTACATGTAGCCTATGCAATATATATCAGATTGCACTTACATATTTGCCGAATGTCATAGGATTATCCTACCCACCTACACAATCAATAACTTAGCACTTAACCATCACAGGAGAGGTTATTTGGGGACCAATATATTCTTCTTAAATTTTGGGGAAAGAGAACTGATGTTCATTCTTTTCATGGCAAATAAGACACCAGCGCTCCCAGGGTAAAACTAAATAAACACTGCAGAATATTTTACATATGGAGTTGCAAACAGGTACATGTACATGTATTACACCATGGTAAAGTTTGGACTCCTTTAAATTTCAATATGAAGAAGTCCACGTACAGGTAGGTACTGTACATGTGCCTATCAGGGTGAGCCTAACATCAATAATATCATACATTATCATAGATTTTCTGGAACATTTGTGTCATTTTTTGTTTACCATACAGAAGTATGTATGTAATCAAAGGTAAAGGTAAAGGTAAAATTGTTTGTTTATATTTGATCGGTGCTTTCTCATCACTCATTCCTCATTCCTCAACTGATAATAAGTATCTCATTCTTTTATTCTCTATACAACACAGGCTTGCTCTTGTTTGAGTCCCTACAAACTGATAATGCATACCTTTGAGTTGTTTTTTGTTGTTGGTTTGTTTTTTTTTTTTTGGGGGGGCATATATCTTTGTCTATTGTTTTTGTGTATTTTTCTCATGTTAGTGTGAATTAAACAACATCATGAAACAAAGTGATTTATTTATTTTTCCGAGTGTCCACACAGTACAAGCTGCTTTTCAGTGGATCACTCTTTTCCATTAAATTTTCAAATATTTACATTTTTCTTGGTTTTCATGAATTTATGAGATAGCTGTTTTGTTGTTGTGTTTTGTGTGTGTATAGTTTGTAATTATATTTTCTTGATGTATGTTTATGTATATTTTTGATAAAATAAAATTTCTATGAATGAAATAAGTGTTGAATGCAATTTTATTTCAGGCTGATAGTGCAAGTTAACATGAATAGAAGCAATAATCGAGCAGAAAAGCACGAAATCATATCAGTCAAACTTTGAGAAAATCAGACACAAATATGAATCAATTATCAATTTTTACAATCCTGAGATTATTACAAATTGGCACTCTGCATTGTTATAAAAGCATTAGAGCAACCATGCCAATTTTTTTCTACACAAGAATCTTACTAAAATGGTTATTTTTCTCAAGTGTTTGCCACTTCATCACTGTACTCTACATGTATGTATGTTCAGATTAATACTTTTTAACATGATTTCCTATATGCATGAAGAAAATTGTATTCATGTTTAATATAACAATTCAAAAAGAAGAATTTATACTTGACATTTTGTGAACAAGAAATGGAAACTGTTTACCAGTGCATTTCTACTGCAAATTTTATAATGATCTTTTAAATTTAAAAACTTAATCTTTATGATATTTGTCCAATTTTTCTTTAACTTTCACTAATCTACATACATTGTTCTAAATTTCTGCTTTTACTTAAAAGTAGTTTTTTATCAGATGGATATTGCCCTTTAAGACACTGTATAACCAGTGTTTTCAGTTTAAAAAATCTCAGCTGCATGATTCCCCATGCTACCGAGTGTCTCTGACATGGTCAAAAAGAAGCCCTGAAAAATTGCAGTTAAAACGATCACTAAGTGCTTTAAAAAGTAAAATATCTTGAGAGATCATTCCAGCTTTCCCCATAGACTGCTGTGTTGCAGAATTTCCTATCGCCCGATAGGAAAATAATGTGCCAATTTATCTGCACATATTTAAATGTGACAGCATAACTGTCCAACACTTTGTGTTCTAAGGTGTTTATATGTCCATTCAAACACTGTCAGATATGTCAGATAGCAAAGTTCGACAATTTTTTAAACGTGTCTTCCACAGTGTTATATAGTGTCTTTAAGCCAAGGTATAGTTTTGGAAAAATGATTGGCTGGTTAGTGACATCATTGGGACACTTGAAATTCTCAAGAACCAAGAAGTTGAGAATATATACCAGCTGTTCACAAGCAGATGTGGATCTCCCACCTGGGAGGATTTGTTCTGTAATTTGTTTACTTAAGGAGAATCAAGCATAAACATAGGAGTATCGTTATTCTTTGCCGGGTAGGATAAAAATAAGCCCCATAGAGACCACACACAGGTTTCCATACTACTAGTGATATTGACATTGTTTGTTTTAGAATGAGTGAACGTTTGACTACAAGATTTCACAGGAGAAAGCCTTGCATAGTTTACTTGATTCTAGAGTAGTATCCCCAAGTTGAGGACTAACCCCCAATCATGTCATTTACCTTTTAAGCATCTTCCTTTGGAAAGGAACTAACTGTATAAGGAAAGGAAAATATATATTTTACAGAAAAACACAGATCACTTGAAGTCAAGGGTACAGGGAGTCATGCTCCACTTGTAGCTTTCGTACAATTCTCATATTCCCACCCTCTTTGGAGAGGTGA
>JZLH01S0116774.1:20291-35293 GCA_001188425.1 Eucidaris tribuloides | reverse complement strand
ACACACACACACACACACAACACACACACAACACACTCACACACACACAACACACAACAACACACACTACACACACCACCACACACACACACACACACACACACACACACACAACACACACACACACACACACACACACACAAACAAACAAACACATCCACACACACAAACACATTCATTTACATACGCACCCCCAAACACACACGCACGCACACAAGTTTATTACACACGAGAATCGATTCAATCGGTGTTTTCCCCCGGCATTGGGTAAAAAAAAAAAGATTAATATGCATTGGGTAAATGCATGAAGCAAAACAGTTTTGATATTTTACCAACTTTTTACCCAGTGTTTACAATTTACCTTAATTATTTCCCAATTTCATTTCGTTCAGTGGTTTTCCCAATATTGGGCGAAAAAATATTTACCACATGTTGGGTAAATGCATGTAGCAAAACAGTTGGGAAAAGGTTACCCAACTTTTACCCAATTTTTATTTATCCAGTATAGTTTACCCAATATTTTTTACAGTGTAGACTTCTTCAGAGGGGTCCACGCCAAAGATAAAAACATGCATTCAATACAATCATGATAATACAATAATATACTCTGATTTTAGAAAAAAATGTGTGCTGTTTTTACACAATATAAATCAATAATAACAAACAATAATCAATGAAATAATAACATGACACGTTAGTAATATATAGGCCTACACCTTTCGTCAAAAATAGAGTTGATTTTTTTTTTCTTCTTCTTCTTTTGGCCTTTGCGGTTAAATCGCGTACGTGTTTTGTCGCGTGCCGATGCGGGACAAAACGTGAAATGTTGTGCCTTTTATCCAAAACGCCTTTTTATATTGCCCTCAATTGCACAGAACTTTTCTTGGAATTAACTGGTATTTTATCAGTGAAAACCCCCAAGAGCCACACCCACGGCCAGTCACAGTGATCATCTTGCATGCATCAACGGATACGCCCTGTTTATCCTCTGACGTCATTATGCGGGCGGGGAGCTCAAGCGTAGACACTAGACAGTGTGATTCGATGTAGATTTGCAAAAAAAAAAAATCCAATGTTTGCAGTTCGTTTATTCGAAGGTTGTGCTGTAGTTATGATGCCTTGTACAATGGACACGAAACTATTCAAACTAGTGCAAATCAACAAAGGTATATTATTTAGCAACGAATAAGAAAAGTAACATACAATTTTGGGCAAACGGGGGCAAATTATTTTTATTACCCGGGCAGCTCAGGCCTATCTCGGACGCTTTTTGTGTACGCCCTCTCTCGGATAATTATAGTGCATGTTGACGGCGAGCAAGCTGGCTGGCTGCTGGTACGGTCGCGACGAGCTGCATGCTGCTAGCTAGCTGCATGCTACGTGCAATTATCCGGCCGCGATATAAATGCCTGGCCACTGACCTAAATAGAAGGTGTCATCCGGAAGATATTCCATCGACAAATTCCATTTTCTTAAGTAATTGTATTTTTTCAAGCAACATGAACACGCCCATTGACAGAAGCTGATATTTGTTGTGAGTATATTTCATACCTTCTGCGAGAATATTATATTTTTCATGGCAAAATAACGGTGCTTTTTTGGGGGTAAAAATAAAAACCCGACTGGACAGCTGGCACGTTGCGCTAGCGCGCTACCGCCGCGGTAGCCGCTACGGTTTCTACTGTCGAGTGTTGGTGCTTGTGATTGTCGATTGTGAATGTGACTTGTGAGCGGGTTGTGTATAACGTTACTACTATTAATCCTGGGTTCTAGGGGTGTAATGTTAGATCTATAATCATGTTGCTGACTTCAGCGTGCGTGGGTTTATTCCATCAACATGTTGACCGAATAAACTGCACATGCCATGTAACCAGGCAGAAATGCTGAATCACCAACAAACATGACCAAAACAAATCGCATTTTCTGTGAGTGTGATGACAGTTGTTTAGTCTGAATAGTCTCGCTAGCTAGCTGGGCAAACCTGTACTTTAGGGGACCGGGCAATGTAAGTACAATATAAGTTCAAAATACCGTTCAAAATCATTCTTGACATGTTCTCACATATCAGCCCTCTCCAATCCTTGTTCATTTTATGAAAATAACCAACATTTTGGACGAAAATATTGGCCAAAATGATGACCGGTCAGCGATGTTTCATATACGGCGGTCTTCGCGCTGCACCAACTAGCGGCGCACAGAACTATTGACAACCCGACCCTCGGACAATTCGGGTCGAATTGTCCGAGGGTCGAGTTCTGTGCACCGCGCGCTAGTTGGCGCAGCGCGAAGACCGCCATATACGAAACATCGCTGACCGGTCATCATTTTGGCCAATATTTTCGTCCAAAATGTGGTTATTTTCATAAAATGAACAAGGATTGGAGAGGGCTGATATGTGAGAACATGTCAAGAATGATTTTGAACGGTATTTTGAACTTATATTGTACTTACATGTACATTGCCCGGTCCCCTAAAGTACAGGTTTGCCGCTAGCTGCTTCTGCTTGTGATTGTGTATGGACTGATGGATGTTGGAGAAACTTTAAGTGAAGAAAATGGGGACCTACCACGAATTGATAAATGCTGGCAAAACTGGATGGGTTCAAGACCAAGACAGTCTGACAGCGCGCTCTTCAATTTTCATTCATTTAATGAAAAGAAAGTAGAGTCTAAGGGCGCTAGTGCATTAACGTATCCAAGCCCAACAGCAAATTTTCTAGGTTTCCGTCAGTAGATACATTGACGGAATAAACCGCACAAGCTGAAGTCGGCAACCTAAAATAATACCCCTACCACAATCCTAACCCTAACCCTACCCTAATTTCCCATGAAAACGATTAATTTATGGCAGTTGATTTATTTATGGCGTAAATATTCATCCATGAATGCACACGCCATAAACCAAACAACAACAACAACAGTTAAACATGCTGTGATTTGTGTACCCTACATGAATCATATGTGGGACTACGTGGATACGTTAATGCACTAGCGCCGAGTCTAAAGGCCACCGCACACTACATGACTTTTGTCGTACGACTGTACCGACTTGGATCCGAAATAAAAAACAAAGCTTGTATTTCGTACACGCTGATCGTGTACGAAATATAAGTTTTGTTTTTTATTTCGGATTCAAGTCGGTGTAGTCGTACGACAAAAGTCGTGTAGTGTGCGGAGGCCTTTAGTCTAACTGTTACATTTTGGACGAAAATATCGGCAAAAAAACAGGGTCTCTCTAGTTGTTACATGTACATGTACCAATGTCGTGAATGTGTGTGTAAGTGGCACTAGTCACTCATGGCTAGTGCGTGGCAGTGTGCACACGAAGTTAGCGATCAACAATGTTTTATGGTTGACGCAGGATTACCAACCATGGAGTGTTGCTCGTCGCTACAATCCTTGTGCTTTGTTCAGATCCGTCATGAGTGCACTAGCACCGTACCGCTAGTGCATCGGCATGTAGGCCTATATGTAGATCATTATCGTGGGAAATATTAGAGACCTCCTGTGTTTTGGTATAAATCCTCGGTTTTACTACTATATATGTATCTACATAGTGAAAGTAGTAGTATAGGTTGGTAACTTCAGTGTGTGCAGTTCATTCCGTCATGGAATCTACTGACAGAATAAGCCGCACATGCTGAAGTCAGCAACCCTAAAAGTAAAACCCAGAATTACATACAAGTACCCTTGTTTTTGGCTGCTAATATTTTTGTGCAAAATGTAGGCCTACTTTATTTTCATCAAATGAACGAAAATTGGAGAGGATTGGTAATGTGCCCAGAATGATTTTGAATATTGTTTAACTAATAGAGTTTCCAAATGTTGCCACATCCCCTAAAGTCCAGGTTTGCCTAAATACATGACCCAAAACAGACTCTTTTCAACAAATTTTACTAGTCTGTAAGGGTCAGATTGAGGTACTTTAGGCAAAATCATATAGGCAGAACCAAACAGTTTTCACACAAATTTGTGTGTGATTTACTTCAAAATCTTGGCAAATGTACAGTAGGCTACATACATGTAATTAGCAAACAAATTATCCAGGGTATTGGTACACTTTAACATCATTTTTCCTTGACATTTGTCAGTCCATGTCCATCCATTTGTTGTGCAGTGTGTTGTGGATAGAAAATAAGTAAATGCGAAAGAGGAATCAATATCGAAGAATGAAACATTTTTTACTAGAATGAAGCTCATGATTCAAGGTTTCCGACTTTCTGGATGGTTAATCTGCAGTCAAATGGGTCATTGTTAAAAATAAATGAATAAAATAAATCATTCAATAACCATACAATAGGAGTAGGCCTATGATGTGCTATGAAAAAAAAAACCTTTTGATCAATGTACACAATAGTGACAATACACATCTCTCATAAATATCTTGTTCAATAGGTTTAGTCAACTTGAAAGACCTATTTCCTCAGCTTTTATCATCAACAATGAACATGTATCATATTTGACAACATAGTGCAGCCGACATGATGGGAATAAATCACAGAGTGTAGGCCCACACAAAAGGAACTATTCTCACAATTCATGCTGTTCAATAAACCAAATGACTTACATTGAATGAACATGCCATACCAGTTGAAAAAAAAAGTGATACTGACATGTATACAATAGGCCTACTGTACATGTTCTGTATGTAGGGTCTACATGAACATGAATAGGAGGCCTACTGTACATGTGGATAATAATCTCCAGAACAGAGGTACATGTACAGTACATAATGTGTACCACAGACTACAGTGAATGCACTTTTTGGATAGTTTCATGTTTTGTCACAAAAATACCAAGTACAATAGTTACTCAAATTTCAAATGATTTTTTTTTTTTGGTTTCTTTGTTCAGAGAAATTTAATGTCAGCAGCATACCATATTTCCATTGATGAGCAAGATCAACAGTTAGAGATTCAAGATTCAATATTTGTTGTCATTATATGCACAAAATACAGATAAATGTGTATGAAAATCATGTTCTGGCAGAAATCTGGCTGTTTTGGTACAAAGATGAATTACCAAATATTACAAAATATTTGCACTTCAGGGTTTTTTTTTCAGAGAAATGTAATAATTTGTGCATGAAAATTTTGTTTTCTGTATCCATGTACAATGTACATGTACATGTACATGTATGCACTGAAGTACAGCACTGGGCAGACTTGCACATGTACATGTACATGTACATGTAGGCCTACACGTTTGTAGAGGAACTTCTGTGTATACAATGTATACCATATTTCAACAGGAATCAACAATATATTGTTGATGAGCAACCTGATTTAATACGCTATATACTGAAATTTACCAGAAAACGGAAGTTCTGTGGAATGCACATTCCAAATGCCATGAACGACAAGGAGAAAAGTGCATTGCTCCCAGAAATTATTGACCTGTTCGTGAGCTGTATGGGCAATTGTTGTAGGCCGACATATACATGTAAACTGAGAAGGAAGTTTTGGATGCTGGCATTTCTTAACACCCTTTTGTGTACCTTGTCTCAATATTAGTAGGGTGCACAGCCTTGCCTAGTGTGACAGTTCAGCTGACATACACCTTGGAGGGAGTGGGCCTCTTTTCAAATTCAGTCATCCATGTCTGAAACGTTCACTTCTCATGTTTTGATTGCAAACTACTTGACCACCTTTATATTTACATTGTACTATTAAAAAGGGGGGGGGAATGATACTGTTTAACTTTTTTCATATGTTTTTAAAGTTCATTTGCCTGTCATAATGCACTTGAGTTACATGTATTATTTTACAATAATTCAGATGTCGTTCTGAAACTACATGTGTACACTTGTGTATCAAAAGGCAATTTAACACAATGGCATATCCTTCAAAGTGTACACACTACAAGTTCTTTCATGTACATGTAGGTACATGTACATGTACATCATACAATGTACTGATATACAGACAGATACTGTATACGCTTAATATTTCTCGGTGGTTTTATTTTCGCGTATTTCACGACTTACTGAACGCACAAATTTTCACTTCCTGACATTTCTGTACAAAGTGAATGCAAATACAATAAAATCACGAAAATATACTCTTGCGAATTCCCCGCCTTGAAGCAAAATCGCGAAAATATATGGACGCGAAAATATATGGACGCGAAATATATGGCTTTATACAGTTGCCTGCAAAACTTGGCATTCATGATTCATTTACTACATGTACTATTCACTTTTGAATTTCCATGAGTATAAATTTCCACCCTTTGATGATATTACATACATTGTTTGAAATGAAACGATCTTATTATTTGTCCAATTTATCCTCAAACTTTCACTGATAATTTATTCCTCTGATTATAGCTTATACAAGATTTACATGTATGAAAAACATTTTGCTATGTGTACACAATCCAAGTGGATTCCAAATCTCTAAACTACATGTACATATACATGGAATGCATCAGAATTGGACACAATAAAAAATTAATGATTGTACAGACCTGTATGTGAACAGAGTTCAAATAAATGGAAGAACTGAAATAGTCTTTGTTGCTTGCAGTGACAGCTTGTTAGCTTTTATCACCAGTGACATCATGCTGGTGATACGAACCAATACCACATTATACTTAGTACAGTGGCAGGTAGAGTTAATTTTATTTTAAGTGATTTTATATTGATGCCTTGGTGTTATTTTTACTACCACTGCGAAGCAATGAAATATGTCCATATGTTACCATGCTTCATCCATAAAATGCGACCATATAATCTCATTTGTTCCAATCCATTAAATAAAGAAAAAAAGTTTAATTTTTGGACAAATGTGAGGGCGATTCTGAAGGAAATGGTCGCCCCATAGAATTGGCTTTTGGGGATTTTAGTGGGCGATTTGGGCTTTGCCAGCCTGCCAGGGGCTAAGTCGCCCATCGCCCTGGGTTATTTCCTACACTGTACAGTGATGTACATGTACATGGTTTACTGCAAATACTGTAAAGACTGTAAATAAGACTAAGCATATTATAGTCAATATCTTGAAATATTTGAACTATGCAGGATCAAGCTGACAATAGTAGTTTGGCATTTTCATCTTTGAAATATGTGAGGTGCAGATTATTTCTGAAGCGTGATAACAGAGAATACAATAACACTTTTGGCATGGGTACTTTCTGTGGTTACTGGAGCGGGCAAGTTGTGTATGGTGAGAGCCCATTAAATTCACCAAATTATTGTGGTGAGCCCATTTTCTGTTCCAGACAATCCACAATTATTGCGTTTGTTCTAAGTTACTTTACAGTTGAGGCACTCAGGCATTTGTAATAAAGTGTGCTTTGTTGAGCGAGTGAACCTTAAAAAATAGCATACTGATCACACAAAACCAGGAAACTACTACATGTATGTGTCCATGGGAATAGAAATACTGACAGAAGCTCGAGTACACTGCATTATAATTTATGGGTCATTGGTAAGTTTCAGAACACTTGTTTTTAGCAATACAAGCTTTCTTTTAATTATGATACAAGCTGATAAAAGCTTTCTTTTAATTATGATACAATATTGGATTAGTCAAATGTTTTAGTCTTATTTTAGGGGTTTAATTTTAAATAAGGTTTTTTTGCCTTTTCATTGGCCCCTCACTTAATAGTCGTTATTTTATTTGTCTTATTGTATTGTAATGTTATCTTGCGTTTGCATGTTGAAATTGTATGTTCTTTGTTTGTTTTTATTAAGTGAAAAATAAATTATTTGAATTTGAAAATTTGAAAATACATGTACACTGTACCTCTCCATAAATCACTGACAAAGTACTTACACAGAAATCTATATGTGGGACAATGTTAATTGTGAATGTTGCAATGCTGAGGCAGCCACAGAAAATTCACCTAAACTGTTCATCCCACTTTGTAACTATTTGAAGCGAATTATGGAAATGTATGCTCTTATCTTGAAAACAATGAGATATGGAACTCTGATGAAACTTGAAAGATTTTCCATCATCAACCAGTAAACTCCACTACTCCAATTAGGCCTACAGTGTACATCTTTAATTAGTCCTTTGTTCAAATATTTGTATAAGTGGCACATGTTTGAATTGGATGCTCATTCTCAATTTGTATTTTGACACAGAGTGTGCACTTTACTCATGTGTTGGGTAATAACCATCTAAGACCCGATTTACACCAACTTTTAGCCGGCCTGCCGGCGCCTGCCAGAGGCTGGCCCTAAAGCTTTGGTTACTGGCAAAGAGGCCCAAGCCCCTCCCCAATTGGGACCACCTTTGGAGTAGTCTCAGCCGCCCTATATTCGTGTAAAAATGGAGAAGGAGCCTCGCCCCTAATTCTACCAGTTAGCCGACGCGATAATGCGCGCTGTTTACGTAAACATAATGGCAAAAACAAATGCCCGACCTGTACTTCCAGGTGTATGTAGCGTGCAGGTAAACCAGTGCAAACCAACCATCGTAATCTTCGGTAAATTGAAGAAAAAAAAGACAACAAAATACCATAAACTATTACATCCGTATATAGGTATCCTTTTTTACCTTTTATACAGTTGGTACGAACTGCATTATAGTTGTATCAACATCAAAAATCATTAACACGATATGAAAAAATAAATAGCTGTTACCGTGTACTTCAGATGTCTTATTCCAACATTTTTTATGACTCTCTTATCGAGAGACTTACATGTATGTAGAATGTTATACATGTACTGTGCAACAGTATATTGATGTTCGCACAAGAAAAAATCCTGCTTTTCTTTTAACATCAATCGATAGGCAGACCAACAAGTCGCGAGTTTTAAACGGGCCTTTATGCCGCCTAATATTTGGTGTAAATGTACAAAATTGCGGGCCTCGGGCCTCCAATTTTGGCCGGCCCGAGGCCGAGGCCGGCCTTTTGGTGTAAATGAGGTCTATTTTAACTCATAATCATTGGAGACTAAGAACTATATGTCAGCTGGGGTCTGTGGAGATTGGAGAATATTATCATCAAATTGTCCCTCAATGGGTCTTTGGAATTTTCAAAAAGTCTGATGCATATAAATCAGTTAACAAGGTTAAGCAATGTCTTTATAAACCTGTTGACTGAACATAAAATTGGGAACTGCATACAATATATACAGTCTACTTCCACCAGCAGACATGCTATACAATCAGTACATTTTGCACCTTTATCAATTATACAAAGCCTAAAGTATTTCATTGTCCACTGGTCACAATCACCGACACAGAGACAGAGATAAAAGCTTCACAGAGTTTGCATATTACTGTCAAGAGATTTACATGTTGACTATATGGCAGAACCTTGTTTGAATAGCCCTATCAAAAGGGGCCAAGTATTGGGGTTTACGACATCATATTGTAGGAGTTATTTGCAGTAGGCTCGTGTTTGGCATTTGGAAAGTCCAGTGGGAATTGTGAATATTCAGTGAATATCATGACTGTTTATTGAAGTATTACTGACTGCTAGTGCTAGGACTTGAAATAATGGGTTCGTGTGGAATTAGAGTCAATTTCATACAAAAGTACGGTTATAGTCTGATACTAGACCGAGTGGCCAGTAGACCGATTATCGAAAAGGCTCTGGTAGTCCAATTTTCAAAAAGGTTCCAGTACACTGATTGACCCTTTGCGCGTGAATGTTGTTTCAGTGCACAAACGAAGTAAATGTTTCTCCTTCGCCTTTGGACAGGAGACACTAAAAAAAGAAAAATTACCGATTTGAATGCTGCATTTAATAAGGAAAGTAAAATTCAAAGAAAATATAAAAAGAACAAATCGTTATTATCCCCGCAGAATAAATTCAGTGAGTAAAGAGTTAATGATAAGGGACATATAGACTGATTATGGAATGGGTTCGATAGACCGATCTTACAAAAAGGGTTGTATAAATTATGTAGACAGATCAACAAAAAGGGTCCATCTACATGTAAAATAATTGGTAAAGAGTAGAACCCAGTCTGAATGGTTTCCCCATACTGATGTGTGATATGCTTGTTGTTTCAAAATAAATGCAAGCAGTGTAGGAAATAACCCAGGGCGACGGGTGATTTAGCCCTTGGCAAAGCCCAAATCGCCCCCTAAAATCCCCCAAACCCAATTCTTTGGGCCGACCATTTCCTTCAAAATCGCCCTCACATTTGCTGCAAAATATTTCACTTTTTTTTTTTATTATGGCATTGAAACAAAACTGAATTAAATGGTTGCTTTAATGTACATGTATGAAACACCAGCTAAAACATCGACGACAATCTTTCATCGACGACAATCTTTCATTGTATTCTTCAAATTTTGATGTGCAACGAAAAAGTAGCCCCAGACCCAGTGGTAGAAAAATAGCCCCCCAAAATTCCAAAATAGCCCCAAGGCTCTAATAAAAATCGCCCTTAAAAAAATAAAAACTAATTCCTACCCTGAATTCAAGAGTCAAGACAGATCTTTCCAGCTTTAAGCCTTACTGTTAATATCCCTAGTTTAAAGACACAGGCTAATATTGTGGAGCTTTAAATTAAAAAAAATGTCAAACTTTGCTATCTGAGCTACATAGTAATGTTTGAATGGACAAATAAACACCCTAGAATACAAAAGTTTGGAAATTTATGCTCCCACTGGCAAGATATGAATGAATAAATAATAAGTACTTGGGCCGAGTACAAAATACACATTTCAACTCATTTGATTCATGAGACAATTTTTACTTTCTCCTCATCACGTCACTCGATCACTGCCCTTTAAAAGCATTTGGCATGTGTTATGAGCCAGCCTGTGTAGTGTCTCAAATCTGTTCAGACCTCAGTGGATCTTTTTAATTTGTGGTACCATACATTGTCAGTAGGAGTTACCCAAATAATCTCCTTAACCTTGTGCCCAATACAGTATCATAGTATGCACTGGACGTTAGTCTGTACTATCGCATTGTTACCATCGCATTGTTGGCCTCACCTTATACAATGCGACCATTCAATCGGATATCTACTGAACAACCGCTGAGTGGCCACAATCACAGTGCATAGTTTTCATTGTGTGGCCTGTTTACCAATCCACTTTGAAAAATTATATCATGGATAATTCCTTGCATTCTTTGCTCCGTCCGCAAAGCCGATTGTCGCTTTATCGGTGATATGAATGATATGTTTAACCGCATTGTGCTACTTGTGTACGTACAGTGTACATGTACCCTATCTTGAACATGCAGCTTGCAGCTGTGGTGATATTGAGGGATTGTAGTCTTTGTACATGTACATGTAGGTATGTTTATTTGATTGATTATGTGTAAAGTACAAAAACTGTACACGTTATTGGTGTGTGTTAATGCGATTGTGAAAGGTTCCAATTTTTCTTGTGTCATTTATAATATACATGTAAGCCTGACACTGTAATGTATGCCTGCAGGGGGTGTGTATCAAATGTGTATCATTGCATAGGTATGTGTACATTCCTCGCATACTTCAATGTCTTTGCATGAACTGTCATGGAACTGTATGGTGAGTCATTACTCAAAATGTTATAGGGGTGTACGTGTATGCACTTGTATCTTGGAAAAAGGGTTTGATTGTCATGAGTACAATTGTGAAAAGTTTGTGGAATTTGTACATTGTGCATATCGGTACACGTGAACCTGTGACTTCCCCATATTAACAGGCGTCATTATAAATCATACATGTGCTGTGTATTACTAATGTACATTGCATTCATTAACTGGTATTTTGATAACTGTACATGTACATGTACATGGACATTTAACAAAATACAGTACTTCCCCGTGTACGAGTACGTCAGGTTCCGGTACTGTGATAATTCTTGATATTGTTATTATTGTCATGGTAACATACATGTATCTAGAAGTTAAAAGCAATTTCGATCATGTGTACTTGTAAAGTTAATTTTTTCACACGAAGATTTTGAACAAGCCATGACATGAGAATGTACGTTGTATTGGGTAATTTGTGTGTGTTGTGTGACTGCAAATTTTGTGCATCATTATAACCTGACACCATGCCTTTTGATTCAATACTTTTGTAACACAAAATTGTCACAAGGCATACATTGCAAATAAGCCATGGAAATACTTTGCAGAACTTTAGAAAATAATTCATTTCCTTGTAATCCCCACTAATTTTTCTCTTTTTTTTCCTTTCATTTTTGTGTTAAAGGTTAGTGACATCATTGGGAACACTTGAAAATGCCTCAAGAACCAAATGAGTTGAAATATATACCAGCTGTTCACTAGCAGATGTGGATCTCCCACCTGGGAGGATTTGTCTGTAATTTGTTTACTTAAGGAGAATCAAGCATAAACATAGGAGTATCTTATTCTTTGCCGGGTAGGATAAAAATAAGCCCCATAGAGAGCCACACAGCAGGTTTCCATGCTACTAGTGTTTGTTTTAGAATGAGTGATCGTTTGACTACAAGATTTTCACAGGAGAAGCCTTGCATAGTTTACTTGATTCTAGAGTAGTATCAGCCCAAGTTGAGGACTACCCCCAATGACGTCATTTACCTTTAATGTTTACAGATTCCATGAAAGTCAAGGAAAATGGCACCCAAAACAGATGTTTTGACCTAGTGGGAAGACTTTACATAATGTAAGTATACTGCATGATTTCAAGTTTGGTGTTGAAGCAGATAGTATAAAATCATTTGCTAAACCAAGCTCGACAACTGAGCTCAGCATACATGTAATCCACCTCACATGTACACTGTATGCCAACACCAACACCAAACTTGAAATCACAAATTCCCTAATCTGTAGGGTCTGGTTTTGATGAATGGAAAATTACATCACTAACATGAACTGGGGTCTTGGGTACTTGGTTCAGCAGACAATATTCAAATACCAGCTTCAACACAAATGACAAGAAATATTGTTTTTAGGTCTACATGTATGTAGTTCTCAACACCATGCTTGCAGCAAAAAAAATACATGGTGGCTAAGGGCGATTTGCCCCCTAATCATTGGTGATCCGTGTAACCGCGGATCACCATAGATTTCGTCAAAATCTTTCTTTTTCTTCTTATTCGTGTTTCTTTCTGGTCATTTCTTGTGTACAAGATATCTCAAGAGCGACATCGTCAATCATCTTGTAACTTAGCATAGTTACATGTATGTCACGTGTCAACACCTCGCTACACAATTTTTGTCAGTGTGGTCACTTGTCCGTGACGTCATCTATGACGTAATTAGTAAAAAGTTAGAGTTAACCTATAATTGCAATATCTCGAGCCCTACGTCGAATAAAACAACCAAAATTGGCAGAGGTCAAGTTCAGGTCACGGGCCATCTACTGGACCTAACCACGTGTGCGCGCGCTCCTATACGGGCGTGTGCGTGCACGTCAAAGTTTTATAGGGCTCCAAATGACTTTTTGTTAACAGTACTATGTTTCAGGTCATTTGGATCATTTTGGTGCCCGCACGTACGCACACGTTTTTTAGCGTGCACCCCTTTCTCTACGGAATAACGTGTTTTTTTCGATGATTTTGGATGTCTAACTGAATACTACGTCATTTAGAACCTTTTCCAGTCCACTGGAACCCAAAATATTGCTCACGCGCCCGAAAAACGTAAATGCGCGCGCATGTGCGCGTAGTGAATGGCGGCATTTTTAAATCACTCATAGCTCTCTAGAATTAATGATGGCCCCTACTTTTTATTGCTTATTCTGATAGCCTATGATACGTACATGTAGATAACATTTCAGGCATTGCTTTTAATGCCAATTGTTGTGACGTCATCTATGACGTCACAAAGAAAAATCAAGTTTTGTCCATACATTATTTCATGAATGGAGATGAGTAAGGTGACCAAACTTGGTACACGGTAACTTCAGGTTAAAGGTCATCACTGATGGTAGCCGTATCCGCGCGCACGTCACGGCAAACGCGTACGCGCACATCGATTTTTAGAATCATGTTTGATAGAGTATTTTAGGTGAATAGGGGCAGTTTTGAGCGGGCAACAATACTTTGTCACAATTTCTTTAGATCGATTGATCGCAGCGAATACGCGGATCACCAATTAGTCTAGTTCCAAATAGCCACTGCAAATTCCTGTAACTGCATCTAAACTGTTCACGAGGGCTACTTTATTTCAAAAGAGCCACCTTGAAGAAGGAAATTATTTTTTACCCTGCATGCTTGATTTTAAATTTGGTGTTTTATCTGATTCTGATGTTGGTTACAACACCAGTCATTAACACAAAACAACTCACACTGTACACTGTGAAAAATACGTATACAGTAACTTTATATTCTTTAGCAAATTCCAGACCTGTGTAATAAGAGTATCCGCTGATGATTTGGTTTGTTGAAAAGTTGAGCGATATTAAGTAGGGGAAATGTTTCTGCAAATTAATAGAGGTCAGAGGTCAAAAAGTTTAATAAATGGGTGCATTTCATTTACTATTCTAAATATTATATCACTTTTGCCCATTAGGTGAATTGCATTTCACAAGAAAGACCCTGCTAGGCATTACAAAGAGATGATGTATTGCCTTGTGAGCTTCAATAAATTTGTCGACTTCAAGGTCAAGGGTCACAAGTTACATTGGGTGTGTTTTTCAGGTAAATAAAATTTGATGAACTGCAAGGTTGTGGGCATTAATTGCTGGGCACAGAATTGGGAAAGCATACATGAAATATGCAGCAGTCAAATTGATCATGTCACAATGCAATGCAAACATAGAATACAAAGCATTTCTGTAATTTACATACCTCATCAACTTGTCAAATGTAATTTTCGTTCCTTATTGAAAGTACAAAACATCTTTATTTTTATATTTGATACAGGTCAATGTGTTTGGTGATGGATGTGCCAAGAATCCTTGACGTGTGGTAGAAGAGGACAAGTTTGTCCGGAGACTCTCTCTCCTGAAGCGCTTCCTGTTTCCACCAAGTCATCATGGGAATGACACACTCCAGGTCGGAAGACCTCTACAAGAGGTCTGTCATAAACTCCGGGACCTTTACAACTTCAATCAGTGAGACACCGGGCTACTTTAGCCGGACCTTCCAAACCCTGGACTTTATCGAACAC
>JZLH01S0116774.1:0-20266 GCA_001188425.1 Eucidaris tribuloides | reverse complement strand
AGCAAAGGGTTGTATCTGCAGTTACCCCATTACTAGTTATCTGTAATCATTGCCAGAACAATGTTTCTGCCGAATCATTTTATTTTCATAATGGACAAATTGTGGCAAAAAGTAAATATTTGAAACTCTAGGTTTGAATTGGAACTGTATGCACTCGTCGGCTCACGACGAACATTAAATGCTGTGGCGTAGAGCCATCACCGTTTTCATGGTTGACACCGTGAAATATTATTCATCGCGGCAATGTTGCACAGGCTGGCTAACCCAGGGAGCGCCGCGACCTTTGCGGCGGCGTAGCGCTCCTGGGTTAGGTAGGCCTGCTTGCATAACTTTAGTGCACCGATGTGCACATTTTTGTGATGTTTACCGCATCGCGGTCGGGGGCGTTTACGATTAGATGAAATTTGCCTGTGAAATGAAAGCTTGTGTGAAACAGCACGTCAAGATTAAAAATATGTATATGCAAATTTTGGGTAACATTAATACATATTTGTGACGAAGCACTTGTCCCAACATAAAACTCAAATTGCTAAAGCCAGAAGCCGCCAATCTAACGAATGTACGTGCACATACCGGTACGTCGTCTACAGTGTAGGCTGGGCAGTTGTCGTTTGATGCTTCGTTACATACAGTAGGCTAACCTCTTACACATCTGCCAGGGCAGGCCCAATTACGTGTTTAGGTTTGACTTAAGTTTCACAAACACAGTTTACATAGTTTATCTAGACCCTCATTAATAACAGTTTAGTAAAACTTACCTTTTAAATTAATTAACACTAAGAATTCCTCTCTCGCTGGCATCCCGGCAATGGTTTGCAAACTGAAAATGTTTTAACTATAGACGAAGATAAATCCGCGGATGATGGCGCAGTGACTTGAGTTTACTTTTAATCCTACGTATCAAATACATGATGATTCACAGCACCGCTGCGCGCTGTGTACGTGAATGCATGACACACATTGGCAAAAAGCGGATATTATAACATACCACCGAGCCGTGTCATAGTAACGACACGACTAAACTTGGCCTAAAGGATTGTACTTGTGCACATACCACCCCTTATTGCTGACTAGTCTCAAACTTTCGCTGTCAACAATTTGCGAGGGGAAAGACGTTATGTTACGATACATCTTTTTTTTGCATTTTTTTTAAATTGGTCTTTGACTTCGCGGCGCGCAATAAGACGTATTTGCCAGAATACACCCTTTTGCCATATTTCACAAATCTGGCTGCCGCTCAGTCATCTTTGTTGGCAGAAGGTGTAGTTAGCAGATTACAGCCTTTTTACGAAAAAACATTGAGCTCTGCTGCGCTGGCTTGGGGTGTATCTATTAAGATACACCCTTTTGCCTATGAAAACGACAGGTGATGTTCTTTTGAAAAAGTGCTGATAGATAGCCCGCATGCCTATCTCAAAAGGAGACGTCCTTGCAATTACGAGACCTAGATAAATGAAAGAGCGCCCTCTAAACCCCCCCAATGCAAAAACCTGAAAAAGTCAAAATTTGCAGATACACCTTATTGCATTGTCACTGGACCGAGTTTACATAGTATAATCTAGACCCTCATAATTAACAGTTAGTAAAACTTACCTTTTAAATAATTAACACTAAGAATTCCTCTCTCGCTGCATCCGGAATTGGTTTTGCCAACTGAAATGTTTTTAACAATAGACGAAAGATAAACTCCGCGGCATGATGGCGCGCAGTGACTTGAGGTTTACTTTTTAATACGGTATCAAATACATGCATGATTACACACCGGCGCGGCGCCGTGTACGTGCATGCATGACACAATTGGCAAAAGCGTATCATATACTCACCGAAGGCCGGATGTTCATAGCTAAGACACGCTATAAACTTGGCTTAAAGGATGTATGTAGCACATACACCCCTTTTGCCTTGAACTAGTCTTCAAACTTTCGCGGCTCAAACAATTTTGCGGGGTAAAGACGTCATGTTACAGCATACCTTTTGCCATAAAATTGGTCTTACTTTCGGCATGCGCGCAATAAGACGTATGTTGCAAGGATACACCTTTTTGACATATTTTTTCACCACAATCTGGCTGCCTCAAGTATTTTGTTGCCAGAGTGTATCTAGAGCAGTATACCCTTTTTTACCGAAAAACATGACTCTGCTGCGGCTCGGCTTGGGGGTGTATCTTATAGGATACACCGTCTAATGCATGACACGACAGGATGTTATTTTGAAAAAAGTGCTGTAGAAGCCCTGCTATACTCAACAAAGGAGACGTCCTGCAATTACGAGACCTAGATAAATGGAAAAGCAGCGCCTCTAAAACCCCCCCAAATGCAAAAACCTGAAAAGTCAAATTTGCAGATTCACCTTTTGCCATGTGACGGGCCGATCTTTTGAGACTGTTTTCCGAAAATCGGACATTAGGTTACGACGCTGCTGGCGACTTTTTTACATGGCATGTCACCCCAAAATGCTCAAAAACGTGATTTCGTGTACAAACCATGGAAATTTGTGTTTTCAGCCAAAAATCATAATGTATGTTTTTTTATCTTTTACTGTGTTGAATGAATTAATTTTATGCCTGTTTTATGATTGCAAACGTGTCCCAACAAATTTCATCGAAAAAACAATAAAAAACAAAAGGTCGAAAAAAACAAAGAAATACATAAGAAATTCACAAAACAATAAAATACATAAGAAATTAATTCCAATTCGGCAATTTTTTTTGTAGATAATTGTGAGAAATGTCATAATGAATATTTTCACTAAAAATTAGTATTCTACTAACTATTGTAAGTGAGTTATAGGCGAAAACATAATTTCATGCACTTATTTGCATAATTAATTACTTAAAAAATAGAAATAATAATTTTTTTTGAAAATTTCACTATACAGTCGTGTAGTTTACATCCGGCTCTACGCGCGTGCAAATTTTCGCGGCGATTGCGCGATCGGCGGCCGAGATCTGAAGGGGGGGTCAAATTGAACCCCCCCCCCCCAGTAAAAACCCGGTCTGAAATAGCCCAGTTAAAATAGGGTTAAGCCCTTATTGCATGGCACAAGAAAGATCCTGCCAAGCATTAGGCATTACACGTACAAATAGATGATGTTTTGCTTTGTGAATTTCAATAAATTTGTGGACTTCAAAGTCAAAGGTCACGAGTTATGTTAGATATGTTTTTGAGGTTTAACTGCAAGGTTGTGGGCATTGATTGCTGGGCACAGAATTGGGAAAGCATACATGAAATGTGCAGCAGTCAAATTGATGATGTCACAATGCAATGCAAACATAGAATACAAAGCATTTCTGTAATTTACATACCTCATCAACTTGTCAAATGTAGTTTTCTTTCCGTATTGAAAGTACAAAACATCTTTATTTTTATATTTGATACAGGTCAATG
Organism: Eucidaris tribuloides; assembly: GCA_001188425.1. Classification (NCBI taxonomy): domain Eukaryota; kingdom Metazoa; phylum Echinodermata; class Echinoidea; order Cidaroida; family Cidaridae; genus Eucidaris; species Eucidaris tribuloides. The sequence continues at coordinate 16,880 of JZLH01S0116774.1, read as the reverse complement.
TGTTTGGTGATGGATGTGCCAAGAATCCTTGACGTGTGGTAGAAGAGGACAAGTTTGTCCGGAGACTCTCTCTCCTGAAGCGCTTCCTGTTTCCACCAAGTCATCATGGGAATGACACACTCCAGGTCGGAAGACCTCTACAAGAGGTCTGTCATAAACTCTGGCACTTTCACAACCTCAATCAGTGAGACACCGGGCTACTTTAGCCGGACCTTCCAAACCCTGGACTTTATCGAACACAAGTTCCCCCAAAGTAGCAGGCAGGAAATGTCCTACAATGGTCCACCTTCACATTTACAGAACTCGATTGATGTGCATCCATTTTGGAGCACCTACGGGAGAGAATTCTTGCCAACAGATAGGTTTAATGACATGAGCAGCAGCAATGGTGGTGTTCCCCGAGGAATGCTGCCAGGAACTGACAGTGCGCAAGAGATGAGGGATCTAGAGTTGAAGGAATCCCTAAAGGACTTGCGGAGTCAGGTGAAAGAAAAGATGGCTCAGGTCAGACCCATACCCGAAGAGAGGGTAGGTTCAGATGACAACTCAGTCCCACCTATGATGGCACAAGGAGTTGATGAGGTTGACTCCAAAAAGCCATTGACCCACCCTCAGAAAGGTTCCACATCCCCACCATCCTCTAAAGCCAGTTCCTTACCCACAGCAGCTGAACAACCAGTGACTGGTCCACAAGCAGATGGAAACATAGACAACGAGGAGAAACTAGCCTTAGACTTCCTAGACTCTGTCATCTCTGAAAGCATGGATCTTGAAGAGGAGGAGGAAGAGGATACTTCTCCTCCGGTTGCGCAGGACAGCAACTGGTCGATGACCTCGGAATCCTTCATGAAAGTGGAGATGCGGCGACGGAACCTGGACAAGCCAGTCCCCGGTGTCATGCAGGAGGTCGCACCCAGTGGGAAACGTGACTCCTTTTACAAGTCAAATGCCGATGTGTCGGCCAATGGAGGAATTACCGTCCTCAGGACATCGATGTACTTGCCCGATGCAAACTATATGAACCCCCATAGTTCTGCCGCGAAAGCCAATGCCCGCAACTCACAGGTGATATCAAATTACCGCGTGGAAAGCCCCCCTCCACGCATTCCTCCTGAAGTGAAACCAGAGAAACAGATCTAGGGATAGTTTCCAGAAGGAGCGGATGCTCAGCAATGGAGGCAGCAATACCAGCACGGACACTGGCATTTTCTCCGGCAACAGTTCCATGAACAGTGTAGGATCAGGTCAGGAAAGCAACGTTAAGCCTCGAGGTGCAGGAGTTCAGAACCTTGTGCGCATCTACAACGAACAAACCAAACCGTCAAAGAATGAGCAACCCTCAAAGCGATGGTCGGCAAACTTGGAAGACATGGGGCGTGCCCGCAATGGACAGAACTCGATAGAGCAGTTGTCAAAGAGGCGCTCTGTGAACCTGGATAATTTGGGGCGTGGCCACAACGAACTCTCCAGGGGGATGAACATGGATCAGGCGTCAAAACGACGGTCTGTCAACTTGGATAGTATGGGGCGACCTAACGGTCAGCAAAACCAGCCAAAACCCTTGCCACATGAATCTGCCATTTTAGAGGAAATCCGTGCAGAATTACAATATCAAATGTGCAAGTGATATTTGTGTGAAATGCAGAACGTCCAATAGACTTGCTGTAATGGTAAAGCTCTACACGTACTTGCTGTTGCGTCTATTCCATACACTTTGCTAGTCTGTGGAGTTGCTGGTGTTATGCTCCGATCGCTTGTTCCTCAAGCAGATCACATTCTTCCTTTCACTCACCTTGTTTTCCCATTTTAAGATGGAATTAATGGCCATGAAGTGTCCCCAATCATATCATATCCGTGTTCATCTGTAGGGACAATAATTTTCTTGCACTTAGGCTTGCTGTTGTGCCGTTGTGTATCAAACGTGATGTCTCTTACATTAAAAGAAACACATACAGTTAACTCTGCCTAAGTCAAATTTCTTGGGACTGAAGAAAATGCTTCGACTTCGAAGAAATTTGACTTATAAGGGGTCAAAAACAATAGAAAGTAAAGGAATGGGACCCAGTAAAGACCTTGGAGTTAGGCGATTATTTGACTTATGCGACTTCGATTTGTGCAGAGTTGACTGTATTTCTACTCTACAGATCATGGATCATCTTTCGTGGAAGGGTTTTATTCTGAGGTAACCTCGAAGGTACATGAAATCGTAAATCTCACAGATATATCGTCAGTTGAGAACCAGAAGTGCTTAAACTCCATGCACATTGACAACCAGAAGGGTGCTAGGGCCACTTATAATTGTTCAGTGATAGTGCCCTTCTGGTTCTCAACAGATACTGAGTTTAGGCAAGGTTCATCCCGACGTCAAGTTGGTTTTTAATAATAAAAGCAGAAAATGAGAGAAACATATTAATCAAGGTTTGACGAAAATCCATCAAAGAATACAGGAGTTATGGAATTTTAAAGTTTTCAATTTGGGTCACATGCGAGCAGCTCCTCATATGTTGTGAAATACCATAAAGTGCCGTTTTCTCAGAAATCTGAAAATGGAAATCTGAAATCTGAAAATTCAATATATTATGAGATACATTATTTCATTCAGGCTTCTATGGAAAAAAATCCGTTCAATTATCATGAACCATTAAAAATGGCAATTTATGGAATTTATATTACATTGCATATGGGGAGCTGCTCGCTTGTGACATCACAAAATTGAAACTTTGAAACTTCATAACTCTGTTATTCTTCAGAGGATTTTCGCCAAACTTTTATTAATATGTTTCTCTCATTTTTCTGTTTTTATTAAAACCAACTTGACGTCAGGGTGAACCTTGCCTTTAAGTCGCATAACATTCACATTTACCGGTAACTGATTCCATGAAGATTTTGTATCAGTCACAAACATGGGAAAGTAAGGTGTGCGAATATAAATTAAATCATTTGTTTTTAAAGATAGTTGACACCTTATTGATACAACATGTTATTTGATATTTTGATTCATAACTTTGCAAAAAAGTACTTTTACCTTTATTAATCACATGTACTAAAAATATTTATGTTTATATCTAAAAGCATTATTGTAAAAAACAAATAACAAGAACTTCTATATGAATATATATACCTTTTATCATTGACCAAACCTTGTTAGCATTACCTCGTACTGTTTTGCATGAAAGAATTATATGCTTACCCAAGTCATTCCATTAGTGAATATCTGATATGTCAGCATATATACAGAAACTGTCTATTGCTATTTGTTTTGGTATCTGTTTGTTTATTCTATGTCAAGCTACATTACATATGTTTGTGTGTACAAATTTGTAGGTTATAGAAAACTGATACAGTAGGTACTTGAAAAATGACAATAATTTAGAGAAGAAACGTAGTGCTTATAGTAATTTCAAACTTGTAATATCATTTTGTATTCATTTTGATATATCAGTGTTGAGAATTTTCCCGGTTATTTTCAATGGGCAGCCCTTTTGTTCCTTTATCAGTGTATCACTCAGGTAGTTTACATTGCACTAGATAACTGAGAGAATTTGAAAATCAAGATACAAAAGTGGGAATGAACATTATATTTCAAATGAATATTGTGAGGATACAGCGTTTCATAGATTTATGTGTACTTTTGTAGATTGTTGATGTATTTTAGTGTGCTTTATTATCGGTTTTCTATCAATTGTAGTTTACATTAATTTGTTTTCACGAGTTTTTCACATCTCATACATGTGTACTTTATAATATACAACTCCATTTCTTGATTTGTTGTCAGTGAGTTTTTTTTTTGGGGGGGGGGGAGGGTCTGAAATTGAATGTCTTCTCAGTGAACTGGTGTATCCGCAGTACCCATTGAAATTATATGTGAGTGAGCTGTCGTGCTGTTTATACACAGCATGAAACAAAGATCTCTAATCCCATTCCAAGTACATTAATGACCTGTAGAAATATACAAAGTTTCTAAAATTGTTATGTACAAAAAATATTTAGACTTGTATTCCACATGAACCTCATCCCACTATTTATACACCAGCAATAGATATGATCAGCATTAATTATTACAATCGTGTTTAAATTTGTGGAAATTTGTATGTGTTATCATGGTGAAATTGATATTTGTACTTGTCTTCAAGGGAGTCATCGTAATCCATATTGTGTTGGGGAAATCCCTGTAGACCGAGGGTTCGATAATCCAATTATCAAAACGGTCAAACAGACCGAATTACTGAAAAGGGTCCAATAGGCCAAGGGTCCGATAAGGATCTGGTAGACTGAGGGTCTGATAGACCGATTATCAAAAAGAATCCGATGCACCATTTTTTCTGTGAACCCTTTTTGTTAATCGGTCTGTTGGACCCTTTAATAATCGGTCTATCAGATCCATTTAAAGGCAGTGGATCTCATTTGCAAACATCCCCACAGACCAGGGAAAGATAACCTATGCCCTTAGGCTATTGATGAAAGGCATGTCTATGAAATTGGGGGGTCAGTTATTTCCTAGAATTTGAAAAATGCGAAAGAAAAACAATAGCTGTTTAGTGTACGTTCTATGGTAGGAATTTTTTTCTCGCGAGAAAAAATTCAAATTAGAGTCTAACAGTCGCTATAATTTCATTAAAACTGAGTTCCCAGGTCCTATATTTTGCTAAAGGTTCCCAGATGGCATTTTCTTCTAAGTGCCATTGTATTTACACAATGTTAATTTTTAGGCATGCAAAAGAGATCCACTGCCTTTAATAATCAGTCTATGACACCCTCTTGTCTATCAGGCTTTAACCTTTGTATCACCTTGAGTCAAACTATTTCTGTTTGACTGTTTCTGTGGGTGATAACTCATCATGAACAAGGCCTTAGCATCATAAGGTTTGTACAGTGTTAGGGCCTTTTTCCCAGGCATAACATCAAAGAGGCTGTTTTCATTTGTACATATATCAGCATTTTGACTTACTAAAGTGTACAAGTGCATCTCAGAAAAAATAAAATGGGTACCATAAATGTTAACAGTTATACTTTTAGTGAAACCTATGTTTATTATTATCAAGAGCTTTAATTACCATTACACAGAGTAGTAATATGTACAAATTCAATTTTCACCAATTCATTTTATACATGTACACTGACAATGTCATTTTCATAGTGATTTAAATATTTGACTTTGATATGTTAATGTCATTACTTTATTTACACATGCATGTTTTGTTGTTTGTAGTGAAGAAAAGTTTTCATTGTGATATCTGATTTTTATGAAGTGACAAATTTGTTTTGAGATGACTGATACATGAAGGGTGTCAACAAGGACCAGCACAGGGAAAGACAGAAATTGAAAACGGCAAGGCCATTTAAAAAGGGGGCAAGTTCAGAAAAAGGGCAAGCATACCTGAGCCAGGTTAGAAACAGGACCACCAGAGGACTGAGAACAGATATTGAAAGGGGCAAGGTCATTTAAAAAAGGGCCAGTTTACAAAAAGGGCAGGCATACCTGAACCAGGTAAAGTGTTTAAACAAGGACCACCACATGACTGGGAATAGATATTGAAAAGGGCTAAGGCTCTTTCGAAAAGGGCAAGATTAAAAAAAAGGGGCAGGCATTCTTAACCCTATTTTAAGTGGGCTATTTCAGACCAGGTTTTTACTGGGGGGGGGGGGTCAATTTGACCCCCCGTTCTGATCTCGGCCGCAGATCGCGCGATCGCCGCGAAAATTTGCACGCGCATAGAGCCGGATGTAAACTACAAGACTGTATAGTAAAATTTTCAAAAAAATGATTCTTAATATTTTTAAAGTAATGAATTATGCAAATAAGTGTAAGAAATTATGTTTTCGTCTATAACTCGCTTACAATAGCTAGTAGAATGCTAATTTTGGTGAGAATGTTATTTTGACATTTTCTAACTATTATCTACAAAAAAAATTGCCGAATCAGAATTAATTTCTATGTATTTATTGTGAATTTCTTATGTATTTCTTTGTTTTTTCGGTCCTTTTGTTTTTTATTGTTTTTTTTCGTATGAACTTTGTCTGGGACACTTTTGCGATCATAAACAGCATAAACTTAATCCATTTCAACCAGTAAAAAGTAAAAATAATCTATCATTTATGATTTCTCGGCTGAAAACACAATTTCCATTGGTTTTGTACTCGAAATCACGTTTTGAGCAATTTTGGGGTTGACATGCGTTATAAAAGTCGTGCAGCGTCCGTAACGGTATGTCCGATTTTTGCAAAAACAGTTCAAAAGATGCGCAAGACTTGAAAGTAAAAAGTCAGTGAGCGACGCGGTCAAAAATTTTGCGCGGCGCATGGTCGCGAAATTTGTCGGGGGGGGGGGGGGGGGGGGTCAATTTGACCCCCCCCCCCCAGTTAACATAGGGTTAAGTCAGCACCACTGGACTGGGAATAGACATGAAAGGAGCTAGACTATTTTAAAAAAAAAGACAAGTTTAGAAAAAGGGCAGGCATTCTTTAGTCAGTGAGGTCATCATGGCCAAAACAAACCAGGCACTACACATTTTTTTTTTTCATTGTACATCAGCATGAGAGATTTTCCAGCAAGATGAAGATAATTTTCTTCAGGGGGTTGTTCTTCTGTTTGTAATGAACACTGTGAACTATTGATGATTATCGGATGCGTTCACATTGTGACTATAGAAATATGCCGTGGTTCTCTGAAAATGTGTGCAATCATGTGCCATTTCCAAAGATTTGTGTTTTCAGGTGATGTACTTTTTTCACAGGATGAAAACAAAATTTGAAGTTTAGCTTTAAGAACCCATACATACCTCTCTCATTACTTTTTGCCAGGTTTGAATAAATTACTAGTCTGCACTATTGCATAAAACATTTACCAGAAAAAAAAATGTTTGTTTATCCAGTTGTTTTTCCTATCACTAAATGAACGGTACAATCATGTTAACCAGAGTTTCCCTAGTTTAAAGGCCCACTGTCATGACAGGATGAAAAATGTCCTCTTTTAACTAAAAATCATAGAAAGAGGGTGCACTAATGGCACCCATAATGCAACGGAAACAGCCACAACAGTGGAAAAAATACAACATGTGTTTTCCTCCCACAATCTGTACACTATGGCACTGCAACAGTCCATGTTCCTGAATATGTGCCTGTATTCAAAAACTAGTTGACATCCTCTCTGTGGTTGAGTTGACCCTTGACAGTGGGCCTTTAACATCTGTGGTATTTCTTTGGTTGAAGTTTTATGCAATGGGGACATGGTGTACATACTGCTGTATTTTAAACAAAGTACATGTACTGTTCTCATTACTTCTTCAGAGAATTCTATTAGCTTCTCAGTGATCTACTGTTTTTACATTTATTCCCGACACCAAGAATTCTCCTTTTTCTTCATATTTGACCTCAACGTAAAACATTTACATGTATACTGATAACATTCAAAATGATATGTATGTATATAAAATTCATTCTTAATTACCATATCGGGTATGAAAAGCTGGACTATTTTACCATGATATCACATCATATGTTGCATTTATTGTTCTCCTTTTTTACGTTTTATGAATTTGGGTAATCCTGAAAGTTTACAACCTTAGTTATTGATACAAACAAAATGTAATAGTACTTTGGTAATGGTTTAAAAACCAACTTTTATTTTCATACCTTGTTCATATTTATAAAATGAAGAAAAAAATAATTACAAACTAATAATTGGTTCCTGTTAAAATAATGTATCTGTTACATAGAATCACACACTGTAATTTGGTTTATATGTTCATGAAATATTTTAAATTGTAAATGTATTCTAATTTACCATTGATACTATTAAAATCTTTATATTTATTGTGTTAAGATACAACAGATTACCTTTTATGACTACATTTAGATGCATATTTTTATAATTTAGATAACATAAGATGTTTCCCTCGTTCAAGACTGTGATATAGACAGTCTGTTCATAAGCAAATGTCATTTCCAATATTTAAAATTTGAAAAACTTATGAAAAATGTTTTTGTACTTGACATGTATGTGGCATACCACTTTTACTTTACATGTACAGTGTACATTAATGAATTATTCCATTGCAATGTATTCAGTTCAAATTGCTTACATAGACTTAAAACATCCCATACAGTTTTCATTAATACATTTATTGTTTAGTCAATGTCATTAAAAATCCATTTCAGTATTCATCCAATCCCATTAAAACTACTGAAAGTGGATTTTATACCTTGTGTCTCATCATGTACCTATGCACAGGCTGTTAACTGTGTGTCGTGTGTCTACGCAAAGGCTGTTAATATCATACATAATGAATACAGTTAATGGCCTTTGTGTAGACACACGACATACAGTTAATGGCCTTTGTACAGGCACACGACTGTTTGTACTTTCTAAATCAACATTTTGTATTCAGATTTGCGTAAATGAAAATGATTCATGCTCTGTATTCTTTTGCATATCTTTATGTTAACATAAAATCACCTTTTCAATATTTTTGGTGTACATTATGAATTACCTTGGAGAGTATGGTCAGGTTAATAATATATGTATGGATTATTTGTCATTTGTTTTATTATAATTACTGTGGTTGTCATGTTTCCACCAAAATGTATTACAATATCATGGAATTTTCAATTTATTGTGATGAATTTATCAACATAATTATATACATCTGTGTACTAGTGTGCTGCTGACTCATTTATCTGTGTTTCAGGCCAGAGACGACATGTTTTGGGTTGTCCGTTTGTCCGCCCATTTGTTTGTCCGTTCCTACACCCTGATCTGGTTATTGTAATAATATCTGGAGAAATCCTGGTTAGATTTTTATCATATTTTGCCCAGGCATGCACCATGAGGTGTAGATGTATTGATGAAATTTTTTGGCCAAATCTGCTATGGGTCAAGGGTCGAAGGTCAATAGACTAAACTTAAGTTGACAAATTCCAGAAAAGGTAAATGACATGATTGGGGGGTAGTCCTCAACTTGGGATGAAACTAATTTAGCATCAAGTAAACTGCAAGGATTCTGCTGTGAAAATGTTGTATTCAAAAGATGACTTATTCTAAAATAACTTCCATTAGTATGCCTTGTGGCAGATAAATCTGTTGTGTAGCTTTTTATGGGATATATTTCTATCGGGGATCGAGAGAAAGAAAATGATGATATGCTCGTATTCAACATAAATCCTTCCAGCCAGGAGATCCACTCCAGCTGGTGTATCCATTGGTATATCTTTCAACCAGTTTGGTTTGAAAGGCATTTTTCATTTCTCCCAATAATGTCATTAACCTTCAAGTACTGTTAGGGATATTGAAGATTTAATGTATTCCTTTTGAGGTTGGAACAAATTCACTGACATTTGGTCCATAGTTGGAGTTTGAGATTTAAGTTAAATTTAATCAAGTTGGTCATGACTATTAATATTCTGGGTGTAGAAGTGACGAAGAAGGGCGGAGGCATACCATCAACTGCAGAGCAGTCGAATTGATCTAGCTTAATAGACATCTTGTAGCTCTAATACATGTATAATTATGTAACTTGAAATGAATCAAGGCATAATGCTGAATTACCGATATATGTATCTGAATAAACAACACCTATATTAATATATAATAATTACCTGAACATATTTGTGTCTTTTGACTTGGATTGTAAACATGTTGGTAGGAATGCTCCTAAAGGTGTGGAGGGTGAGCACTGCAAGTGTAACATTGTGAGGAATGAACCCATTGTTGTTATTGTTATTATTATTATTATTATGACAATTAGGATGATGATGATGATGAATAATCTTCTTCATAATCTTCTTCTTCTTAATCATCTTCTTCTTCTTCTTCTTCTTCTCCTTCTTCTTCTTCTCCTTTTTCTTTTTTTTTCCTTCTTGTAGTAGTATTGTAGCATATTTGTCAAATAACAGTGATAAGTGGTATTGTTATCACGGCAATTGTATTTGGCAAGGTCAAGTGTGTGTGTATGTATGTAAATGTGCGTGTGTGTGTGTGTGCGCGCGTGTTTGTGTGTTTGGGATGTGTTTGTATGTAGGTGTGTGTCAGTGTATATGAATGTATGTATATGTTTGTGTTTGTGTGTGTTTGCATGTATGTGTGAGTGTATTTGTGTGTCGGTGTGTATGTGAGTGTTTGTATGTGTATGAGTGTGTGTGTCCAACAATCCGGTAGTCGAACTATATAGTAAGCTCTATCGAAATTTTCTTATCAAGTAATTAATATTTGGAATTTGAACGTCAGTGTATTTGATTATATTCGCACGTATAAATGTATCCAAAATACACACTAATCGTGTTAGTGCACGGGCGTAGTAAAAAACAGTCTTATCTGGTATAAATTTTGGCCGTGCACACGCCTTATGTCAATCGTTCCTAATTGCATTTATCGTTCGATTTTGTTTGACTAACCCTACTCTACAGTGTATTATTTGGACGTTCCAGATTTTGTCAAAGGTCGCCCGATATCTTGTTGGGTAAATAAATCAAAATTCCGCTGTCCATTCAATTTCAATGGATTGTAGTGTGCATGTGTGTTGGTAGACGTCTGAGTTAATGTTTTATATCGTTCAAGATAAAATCTCTCGTCAAGGCTATTTATTTAAGATATTTATCGCGATTTTGATCAACGTACGCGCGTTCTGGTGATAAGGGGAATTCCCGCCAACTAGATATACTAAAATGTCCCGTCATGATGGAGAGAGAGAGGGGGGGGGGGGGGGGTTCCGACTCAAATTTGTTCTCATGTTTCGTTCCGTAAGAAGGCGCGTTCACATATCCTACGAGAAATCGAGTTTCCGCCTATCGAAAAACCGGCTCGATTTCAGTCTCGTATGTGAACGCGCCTAGAGAGTGATACCATTTTACAAAATACAGTACTTCAAAAGACCAACATTTTTTTCAGCGGTATAAGCCAGAATTTGAACAAGGGTGCCACGTAATTTACGAAACCTTATTAAACTCAAAGTCCACCCTGACGTCAAGTTAGTTTTAACAAAAGCAGAACAATAGGGAGGACCATATTAATGAAAGTTTGGCGAAAATCCACAAAAGAATAGCGGAGTTATGAAGTTTCAAAGTTTTAGTTTTAATTTGTGACGTCACATACGAGCAGCTCCCCATAATGTCATGTAATATTTATTCAATAAATGGCCACTTTGATTTTTTTTTTCATAGAATCGTGTATGAAACAATGTTTCTAATTATATACTGAATGCACAGGTAAAATCATTTTCAATTTTCTGAGAAAATGGCAATTTATGGAATTTATATTACATGACAATGGGGGAGCTGCTCGCACGTGACGTCACAAATTTAAAACTTTGAAACGTCATAACTCCGCTATTCTTTGGTGGATTTTCGCCTAACTTTCCTTAATGGGTTTCTCTCATTTTTCTGCTTTTATTAAATGAAACCAACTTGGCGTTAGAGTGGAGCTTGTCTTTAAGGAAGCAAACTTATAAATATTTGAGTTATTAATATGTTTGAAACGTCCTTGGCATGCCGTACCTTCAGGCCAAAATTTGAAGAAGAACTATAGTTAATTCAACTAAAAGATACGTAAGTCAAAATACCGTGTTATTGCAATACATGGCAATGTAAATGACAGACACAAAATATTGCTGATTAATGGGAAATGACATTTTTGTCATTTTGTGATTTAATATGTTTACTTTGGGGGGGGGGTTGGGGTGGGGTGAGTTGCCGTTTGGTCTTTTCTTTTATGTGTATGTGATAGTGTAATTACTTTACTGCCTTTACATGTATATGTCTTTCTCAGTTATAGAACTTATTCTCACACGGCCTCTGTGCTTTATTTTCAAGTTCTCTTTATCATTTCCCTGATTATTTAACATAGTTTATCATTTATTATATTGTATGTGATGTACTTTGTGTTGGTACATATATGCTGATACTTATGTTTACATGTTTTTTATCGAAACTGGAATGAATAAATAAATGAATGAAATGAATGAAATGAAATATTATGCCAAAGTGGGCCCCTATATACTGAGTCCCGATGGCCATATATAGACGCCAGTTATATTTAGCTAACAGTCCATTGTACACACTATCGAGAGTTTACTGTTCTTATCAATATGAATTTTGTCTTTGCCCTTTGTCAACAAACGAATAAAACCGTCGCGCCTTACATCAACAAAGTTTTACGTCAAATTGTGGCTGATATTTAATATTATATTGCACTTCTACATTACGTACGTCATACACAGCTGTGGAAACACTGGTGCCATTGACTCCTGTATATTGACTCAAACTTCACTCAGGGGCGGCGCCAGGGTAAAATGTTAGGAGGGGCGAGAAATCCGTCGGGGAAAATCTTGCCAGCCATTTTTTTTTTTTTTTTTTACTATAGCCACCATCCGATAAGAGGGTAGCCTTTTGACAAGGCATTGTGGGTGTGGGTTGTCCCTCACGCTATTAAGCCTCTGAGCAGTAGTTGTATCCCGTGCGCCTAAAAAGAGACTAATTATAATGCCTACAATCCTGGCGCACCGAAAGATTGGCTGTTCACCCGTCACCCATAACCCCTTCGCCCCTTGCCTGCTTTGTCACTGGGGTTAGCGCGGTAAGTCTTGTTCCAGGCGCTAGTGGGGTATTGCGCTGACGGGGGAAATCATTAAGCCCTGAGGCCTTGATCAAAGGCTAATAAGAGGGGGGCAGGGAGCCGTTGATGATGAAAATGCCAACATTTTGTTTTTACTACAGTAATGGACAAAAGTTTGGCATATATTTTTATGTAGTGCAGTTTTCAATCATATCAGGAAAGGGTTTCTTGTCTTGATGTAGAGACAGAAGCGGCGCCACAGGGGGATCAGGGGTTGGGCGGCCACCCCGTATTTGATTATTAAAATGGCTTGAATTTTACTGGGGGTTTTTTTCTTCAAAAATAGTGCCATCCTATTGTTCTTGATTTTGCTTTTGAAAAAAAAATGGCGGGAAAATGCTTTTTGTCGTCGGCCCCCTGCCCCCACTTGTCGCTTGTCGGGCTCATTTGAACTTAGTAATGATATGTTCTGCATGGGTAATTGATCATTCTTCGTAAGAAATCTGCACATAAAACAGGGCTATACGCAAAGAAATAAACGTATTCCAAACTTTTGTCAAGGACTGTATAATAGCTAAATTAAAAACGAAAAAATAACAATGGGGGGGGGGGCTAAATTGTCTAAAAACAGTAAATTCACCGTTATTTAATTAACTTTGAAAAAAGTTTTTGGGTGTATTGTGACCATGCGACGATATTGGTTTTCTTTTCAGAAAACAGTTCAATGAAAGTCTGTATATGATTTTAAAAAATTAACTTCCACCACGTTTGTGTGTGTGTGTTGTGTGTGTGTGTGTGTGTGTGTGTGTGTGTGTGTGTGTGTGTGTGTGTGTGTTGTGTGTGTATGTGCGTGAGTGTGTGTGCGTGTACGTGTGTGTGTGTGTGTGTGTGTGTGTGTGTGAGTCAGTTTTTGTGTGTGTATGGTGCGTGCGTATGTGTGTGTGTGTTTGTCGGGGGGGGGGGGATCTCCTTCATACCCATTAGATTTACACCCGTGTATTTGATCGTGGGAAAGATGGGGTGTTTATTTGTTAATGTGTGGTAGGAAATAAAATAGGGATAATAAATGTTTGGATATAAACAACAATGACTGTTACTGATGATTGGTTTTATGTAATGCGAGACGGCACTGTTATCATACGGTAGCGAAACCTAATAGCGCAAATTAACCGCTTGTACTTAACAATTTTCATTCTGCCCATAAAGCTTTTTCAAAACCAATACGATTATGACATTAACGATAAAATCACTCCAATATATTTTCATACAAACAAATGTGTTATATCGTTACGAATACCGTTAATTTCGTTTGCGATACAGAAAAGCAATAGAGCATGGCATTTTTGTTTAAACTTGAATAACACAGCTCTGTTTGATGACATTATGCCTACAAAGAAGAGTTATCAGTCAACCTTAGCGCAGATTTGTATTGTGACGTCAGCGCATTCAGAAAACCAGTGCCAATGTCGATTTGATTCATGCCACTGAATTCAAACAACTTTTATTCATAATCGTCAACGAACCTTTTATATATTTTACGTCTGCTGATCTGGAATAAAACAACTCGTTGTTGGAAAAGGTTTCTCTATATGCATACTCTCTCGGTGAATCACGTTCACGAAAGAATTCGGCGTATTGTCTGGGGTTATGTGTTCAAAAAACACCAAGGGTCAGACCCTTTTCGTTTACCTCTCTTTGTTGACAAATCCTACACTAGACAGTTGAAGAGATGACATCGAACTGGTTCAGAAATACCTGAGCAAGGACAATAGCCCAAATCATGCTTCAGTGCAAATGGGATGTCCCTAGCTATATTGGATTGGGGCTAGTTTTCTGAGGCAATCTGAGCCAGCCTGACGTCACATTTTGGTACTCTATTCCATTGCTACCGAACACACTTTTGTCAACGTGTATAAAACATCTCTTCCGGTACGGCGCCACGGGAGGGGGTGGGTGGGGGGACAGTTAGGGCGCGGTCCGGTGAAATAATCAAATAATAATAATAATAAAAAAAAATGTTTTATCAGTGTTATAAATCAAATTTAGTTTGTTTGACAGCCCCATTCCCAGAGTTTTCGGGTTTTTCGCCCTCCTTAAAGGCAAGGTTTTCACCCTTGAGTATCAAGAGTTGGTTTTTAATAAAAGCAGAACAATGAAGAAACATACATTATGAAAGTTTGGTGACAATCCACCAAAGAATAAGCAAAGTTTAATGAAGGTTTTCAAGTATCTAAATTTGACGTCACATGCGAGCAGCGCCCCAATATGTCATGTAATATAAATTCCATAAATTGCCATTTTTTAATAGTTCATGGTAACTCAATGTTTTTTTTTTTTTCATAGAAGCATGTATGAAACAATGTTTCTGAAAATATATGTAATGCACAGGTAAAATCATTTTCACATTTCTGAGAAAACGGCACTTATATGCAATTTATATCACATGACCTATGCGGAGCTGCTCGCTTGTGACGTCACAAATTTAGATCTTTGAAACCTCATAACTCCGTTATTCTTTGGTGGATTTTCGCCAAACTTTCATTTTTATGTTTCTCTCATTGTTCTGCTTTTGTTAAAATCAACTTTATGTCAGGGTGAACCTTGCCTTTAAAAGATACCCTAGCGCCGTCCTTGAAATAACTATCGCTGACAGCAGACGATTTCACATTGCCCCCCCCCCCAAAAAAAAAGAATTGCGGGTGTTAAATTTAACACTGGGTGTTGCACAATGTGAATGCCAGACGTGGTGTAAGATTTTAACACCAAACAAATTATTTCAAACACCAAGAGCATTGGCTTTAACACCAAGGGTGTTGGAAAATCAACACGTTTCCGGTATTCATACTGTGCAACACCCTTGGTGTTAAATTCAACAACCCAGATTTTGCATTACATTGATCAGAACCCGTCGTTCGTTTCCGAGTTCTCGGACTGTGTGACGTCACCTTGATTCCGAAATATTTGTGGACAATGTTGGGGAGCGTGTCTCACCTGATTGTATCGATCAACAGGAAAATTCTAATTGCAGAAAGTCATTATTCGAATAATAACCTGGCAAAAAGAGCGGGATTAGATTTAATACCACGGGAGGTGAATCTAACACGTTCCAACTTCAATAGAGGACCTCACCGAGAGGTGTTGACTTTACACGATGATGGTGTAGAAAAGTAATCACCTCACACTTCTTGGTGTTAATTTGACATCGCAGCCGGTAATACTTTTGACGCTGCGCTGGGGTTAATTCAACAATGACACTGCATGGTGTTAATTGGATACCGCTGGTGGTAATTTTAATAGTATAGTTTCAATACCTGTCGGTGTGTTCCTCTATTGGAGTTGAAGCGGTGTTACTTTGATGCAAATTTACCACACTTGTTTTCCAACATCAAGTCGTTTAAAGGGAAGTTCGTATTCTTGTTGAAGTTAAACATCAACAAGAAATAATTAGACTAACCCCCTAAAAAGTTTTAGATTTGGAAGTGACACCCATGGGTGTCAATGTAACACCATAAATGAACACTGGAAATTTAGCTCCAGCTTGGTATTGCATATTTAACACCCATCTTCTTGCCGTGTATTACCTCTAGATATATTTCTGAACCAGTACAACGTCACACCGTCACTACTTCGACACTGATCTAGCGTGCGAAGTGTGGAACCCCTCCCCATTGAACTACATAAATAACATCAGCTGTATTCATGTCCAGTGACCCCTCCCCCTGACTGGTGCCTCCGAGTAACATAAATGTCAGAGGATAAAAAATCCAGAGGTAAAAATTCAGAGGTAATAAGTCAGAGTAAAAATGTTCAAGACCGTAATAATGTCAGAGTGTAAAAAATGTCAGAGGTAAATCAATTCAGAGGAATAATTCCAGATGGTAAAAATGTCAGACGTAATAATGTCAAGAGTAAAAATGTCAGAGTAAAAATGTCAGAGTAAAAATGTCATTTGAGTAACAAATGTCAGAGGCATAAAAATGTGTCAGAGGTAATAATGTCAGTATGGTTAAAGAATGGTCAGAGGTAAAAAATGTCAGACGTAATAATTGTCCAGAGGTAAAAATGTCAGAGTAATTAATGTCAGACATAATAATTTTCAGAGTAAATAACTGTCAAAGGTAATAATGTCTAGAATAAAAAATTCTAAGAGATAAAAATGTCAGAAGATAATACCCTTTAAGTAATCTTTTGCTTAAGGATAATAGGTCTAGATGGCGCCTTTATCCTCGATTTTTGCATGACTTTGATACCTCTTTTCACTAACGCTCGCAGCATACATACCGCATAGGTGCTTTAAGGACATAATACATTCAGAGATAAAACACGTCACGTAGGT
>JZLH01S0116751.1:0-12856 GCA_001188425.1 Eucidaris tribuloides | reverse complement strand
TTTTTCACACAAAATAATGAAATGAGATACAAAGTTTTCCAAAAAATCAATTTTGGCATTATTTCGTAGATATGCAACCATGTGGTTATTAGAAGATGAATTTCACCTTAAATTTCACATTTATCTAAAACAGTCATTTTCATCAAATTTGAGATGCAAGGTTTATCAGCCCAGCCATGCTATTAGTTCTAGTAGGAAGGATTACTAGCACCAATTTCCCTCTTCAAATTGTGGTTGTATGCGAAAAGCAAACATTTTGGGATCAGAGGATGTGTTATAGATCCTGGAAACGAGTAATTTTGTTGTGTTTTCTACCAATTTTGATGTGACAGGTGATGCCTCTGAGATGATTGTGACATGGAGTACCTTCAATACCACCAACACCTCCACAGTGGAGTATGGACTGGAGGGCAAGATGGACATGGTTGCCATGGGAACATCTACCAAGTTTGTTGATGGAGGAGCTGAAAAGCACACACAGTACATTCATCGGGTCAAAATGATCGGACTGCAATCGGGACAGGTCTATTGTAAGTTACTAGTAGTTTCAGAAAAAAAGTTTAATTCTCTGACAACATAATATTATTTAACTGATGTTTGGAAAATGATATAACAAGCATTTTCTACCCAAACTTGGTAGGAATTCATTTTCACATAGAGATACCAGATTGCTCAAATTGTTCAAGTCTCCATCCATGGTCAAGAATTGTTATATATTTTTTGAAATATTTAGATCAAATACAGACATATCTTTTCAGTCAGTTTGAGATTATTGTGAGATTTTGTATTATGATTTCTATATTTTATTGCATAACAAATTACACTTTTTCTTTTGTGTCAAGCAAGCTATAATAACCAATTTACCCTGAATTTTACAGCATACCACTGTGGTAGTGTGGATGGATGGAGTGAGATCTTCACATTCAGAGCTGTACAGCAAGGCTCTGATTGGAGTCCCCACTTCGCTGTCTATGGTGACTTTGGCAACGAGAATGCTCAGTCGTTAGGAAGACTTCAAGAAGAGACTCAGAAAGGAATGTATGATGCTATTCTACATGTGGGTGAGTACAGCAATCCTACATTAAATCCTATTGATACTAAATTTAAGAAGGTATAATAAGAAAAAGTAATGATGACGAGATTGTTTGCTCTAAGAAGAATATTGACATTTGTCGTGTACATTTTACATTTTTATTTCAGCTTTGATATCATCCCAATGTCTTTTTGAATGTTGAAGATCAATAGAGATATAAGGACAAAAATAAATGCTACATAAAAAAATCAATAAAACTTACCAAATTAGGGTTTAAAATGAATCAGAAATGTACATATGTAGCACTCGATGCCCAACTGGGAGGGACACAGAGACAATGCGCAGCGAAATTGGTGGTGAAATCGGAACCCCTTATTTTGCCACGAAAACATTGCAAATTACAATCCAATGGTCCGGTTACAGGGTGAAACAAAAGGGATATAAAATATTAACTATGTTACTCCAAGGGCAGGTAATTCAACTGCAACGCAACAAATAATGCACATTTCATCCAACCGGTCATGGCTCAATCTCCACAACGTTACAATCAATAAGGAATCCACTTGACATCGATCATGCGCATCTCACCAACAGAACATTCACAACGTTACTCGTCATTCATAGAATCACCAGAAAAGTGCATAGACGTGCAACGAGATAACGGTCGACAAGGTTTCAATTAAAGATATAACAGATCAAATGGAATATTTTTTGATGAAACTATAAAACAATGGCAGTGTTCTTTCTGCCGTCACATACGATTAATCAATGTTCACCAATCATCTAATGTATCTCAAGAATAAGTGTAAATCTGTGGGTACACAAATCGCGCCAATCTCGTCATGGCACACTACTATCAATATAAATTTGTCCAAATTAATAACTCCAGGACACTTGCTTAATGATTCAATATAGACAATTATCATACATGATTCGAGCAAGGAACTAGATTAGTGTACATCACACATAATGGGGATTAAAACTAAAATTAGGGGCAAAATAAAGGGAACTAATCGAATCCACATGGTGCTCGTATAACTAGCCGCCGCAAAGAGAGCGATAGCGGCACACTGCACGTGCAGCGCAGCCAAACACCACAGCAATGCAAAAGCGCTGCCTTGCTAGTCTTTATCAAGACACTTAATCAAATAGCTAAATAACACAAATCTAAAAGGTGGGGGGGGGGGTAACAACTCCAGTGATGTAGCTGAAAAGGGCTACAGATAGTCATCCACTTTTACTTCAGAAATTGTGCTTGATTCACCAAAAATAATCCTACTTATTTGTTGTTGGTTTGTACTTTGTCATCAGTCTATAGTTTTTCATGTGGGTTGAACAGAGGTGGCCGGATTTACCTCACTCTTGCAGCAGTCACTCGCACACCATCTTGATTGATTCAGGGCATCCTTTCTAAAACCAAGTCCCTTGAGGTACTCTCCACTTGCCCTGATCTTGTGCTTGCATGAAGTAAAAGCCATAATGTTACCTTGATAATACATTTACCTCATCATTTTGACTATGCTCTAGTTACTACAGTCACTGATACGTGCACCACGTTCCTAAATGGAGAAACAACAGATGATAATGTTGTCTGTGGTTCTTATCAATCTTCCAGGTGACTTTGCCTATGACTTTCACAATCAGAACGGGAAGGTTGGTGATGCCTTCATGCGTCAGATAGAGGCTGTGGCTGGATACCTACCCTACATGACATGCCCTGGAAACCATGAAGAGAAGTAGTGAGTTGATGGGGAAGAATTTAGTTTATAAAGTAGGGGTTATTATTGTTAGGAGGACTATTGAATTTAATTAGGTCATCTCACTGACCATATAGCAACCTTAAATCTTGCTGTTTCAAAGTGGACAATCACGTAGTACCATATTATGGTCTTTATACATAAATTTATTTCTTGACATTTTATTGGAAAATAAAATCACTTTTTTTATTCCACCATTTTTGAGATCCTTTTGATTGAAAAAGTATAATTTTTGTGTGGGTTCATGATGTACATCTTACATGAAATCATAATATTTTGTCATCAGACTGGGTAAATAATAAGATATCAATGCATAATATCAAACAGAATTTGGATTCTTTTTAAAAAGGAAAGATGACCTAGCATCCTTTTCTGTATTTTTTTGTGTGTGTTTTTTTCCAAGTTTCTTTATTGTGCAAGGGCATTTTTTTTAAAATCCTTAAATAATATATCTTCGTTTGTTGTAGGGAATAATCTGTGAATGTAAATGTTCAATTATTAACTTGTCTGTTGATGTACGGGTTATGTACATGTACAAATATAATATCAAACCATATCAAGGAATTGTCCTTGCACTCCACAAGAGTTGCTATTAAGAATCATGTTGTTTATTTGTCAGATTTCGCTTCACAGGACGCTGGTTTTGTATATTAAAAAAAAAGTCACAAATAGTTCAATTTGTATTAATACAGATGCAGAATAAATTTGCTGTTCATCTCTGTATTTTCAAATTAATGATAAATAGATCAAATGCTTGATCTGATATTTTTAATGACTCAGAAAAAACTCATTATGATTTTATTGTACAGCACACTCATTGATTTTATATTGTAGTTTGTAATTGCTCTGATGTTGAAGTTATTCATATTTTCATGTTGTAAATTTTATTTTTATTGTACATAAATAAAGATTTGTCATTGTTAACTACATCATTTTCATTTCATCTCATTCAGCAATTTTACCAACTACAAGAATCGATTCACCATGCCCCAGTATAACAAAACCCAGAACTTATGGTATAGGTAAGTTACTTCATATATTTTTAAATCTCCAAAGCAGTGGTGTTCAAATACTGCATTCCAGCTAGAATCCAAAAATTTATTCTGAAGTGTTTTCACTGTATCTACAAATAGTTAATCAAGCAGTATTAAGTATGAAAACTTTCTGTGGGATTTCTCTAAACAGTTATTGAAATATGAGTTTGACTTATATGGCTTTGGTTATCTTGTTGAAGATTCATTGTTATTAAAGGTAAATAGTATGATTGGGGGTAGCCCTCAACTTGAATCTAGCAATTATGTGTCTAATCTGAATATGTTAAGTGAGATTGTGTTGTTAATAGCAATCCATAGGAGAAGTGAATAACAACATAGAGGAACATAATGACTTTGGTTATGAGCATAGCCACAACAGTTCTGAGGACAATTCAATCATTGTATTGAAATGGATAGTTTGCAAACTGTTTCATATATTGGGATATATCATAATTTGTTTCAAATATCAAAACCAACAAATTGATAGCTAACTGATCACCGAAAGATGTGAAAACAAACTATGTCTACTATCACCTGTTAATTGTTTGTCAGTTGGAACATTGGACCTGTTCACATCGTGTCCTTCTCTACTGAAGTCAATTTCTTCCAGAAATATGGCACTTTCCTGATAACTGAGCAACAGAGATGGCTGGAAGCTGATCTACAGGTGAGCAGTTAACTCCATACCTGCCAGGGATTCCTGAATCCTGTACATTACATTATTGGATCCTCTGTCTCCAGGATTCAAGAGGTTAAACGTTTTGATGAGATTCCACAGCCTTCTCCCTCTTAATGTATGATTCATGCCTTCATTTATATCAAACATTATTGATATAGTCTTGGGTGTCAACATTGGCTTTTTATCACAGAAAAAAACAAACGGCAGAAATATTTTTACAGTGGTGTTTCATTTGTTGTAAAATTTGTTAATTTGTAATTTATGTTACTCGAATGAATATTTAGGCCCCACCTCATAATAAAAAACAATCAATAATGTAAAGTTGATAAAGCAGGGACAGGTACACATAAAAAAACCTCACAATATGGTATCTAGCACCTGTTAGGCCTTGGTTGGCAATTTTAACAATAGGATATGCAGCCACTAGCTGACTTTGACATCTGGCAGAGTTGCTCAAGTTGTCTGATAGTCTGCGGTTTAATGTTCAATCAAATAATAATACGATCAAGTAGGCAAGGATCATAACTTTGCCATGACCATTAGGTAGGAGATATTAATATTTTATGAAGTGCTTCCCTGGCAATCAGAACTTAAAATTATGTGAAATATTCAATTGCATGCAACTTTTAGACAGTGTCAGAGACATCTACAGATATATCACTCAAGAATCACGTAGGTGCATTCAAATATTATAATTTCTTTTAGGACATACTACTGGATAATGTGTACACCTGTCATATTTCTGTTGTATTTCTTCTACAATGTTACGCATGCATTACTTGTTGCTATGTTGGATAAGCTTTGCTTAGACCTGTCAAGCCAGGGAAGCCATAGTACAGTAGCATCAATTTCCCAGAACTATTATGTAATCTGAATATATTTCATTTATTTTTTCAGCTATCTTAGTTACTCATTCAATATAATATATAATTAAACTCAGAGGAAACATAATGAACAGACAGATGTATGTAATACATTGAAAATGAACGATACAAATGAAGGTAGTAGCACAATAGATATTTGAACTTGGTGAGTGGGAAGTTATCACAACAAAAGGAAATATACTTAAAGGTATTGGCTAACATTTACCACAGTTAAAAAAATCTGAGCCGCATGATTCCCCATGCTACCAGTGTCTTTGATGAGGTCTAAAAATGAAGCCCTGAAAAAATTGTATTTCAAAATGATTATTTAGTGCTTTAAAAAAGTGAAAATCGTAAGTTGACCAGAATCACTTGCCCATTTCCTCCCATAGACTTACTGTGTGTACACCTAGGTTAATAAAACTCGCCCCGAGTTTTATTTATTCATGTATAACTTGCCATTGGCAGTGTAACTTTCCAAAGTTTTGTATTCTAGGGTGTTCATTTGTCCATTTGAACATACTATGTAGCTCAGACATCAAAGTTTGACAATTTTTTTAATTGAAGCTAGCCTATCACTTTAAGTACTGATACCCAAATTTATACACCATACTTCATGAAATATACAAACTCATTAAAGGAGCCTTATAAAAATTGCATCATAAAATTTGTTTCAGAATTTACTTGATCTAACTGATACAAATCAAATGTTGTTTTAATACCATCTGCCAGGAGGCCAATAAGCCTGAGAATCGAGCCCAGCAGCCGTGGATTATTACCATGGGTCACCGCCCTGCCTACTGCTCTGACAAGTACTATAATGTCACAGACTGCACACATGTGGACAGTATTGTAAGTTGGTTTTCAGATTTCTATCTAAATCATTGTATCTGTTCTTGAGTAATATAACAAAACAACAGAACTATTTTGAGCAGTATGCACATAATTTGCAATCTCACCAACTTTACTCGTGACCTATTTTTGTCCTTTTTCATACGGTGAGGATTTTATGGGCTAACTACATGAATGCTGTCACACAACTTCAATATAGTAAATTAATTTTTAGCTGATTATGCAAGGTAGAAATAGCATCAAGTATGTAAAGGGAGTGATTAACTAAGTTGTGGATGCTTCAACCTCTTCAGCTGGGTTTATTTACAATAGTTCAGTGGGTATTTTACTCATGAATAATGGCTATAAAAAGTTGAATATAATAAATAGAAGATGGCATCAAAGTGTGATTGTATCATCGTCAGAGTTATCACCAATAGTTTTCCCTTTTTTTCAGACAACTCGGGAAATTGCCACTAATGCTTCTAAATTCATCACAGATGCGGTATGATACTTGGTCCAAATCATTGCATCCGTGCATTTATTGCTGATGGCAAATAAATTGAGATGATGGTATAAATCCATTACATTGGTGTGAGTGGAGGAGAAACTTTACACTATTTCATGTCCTATTTGACCCCAAGTGTGCATGGATGATCAACATTCCAATACCTGAAACTTTGTTCTCGTCTCATGTGTTTTTTACAGACTCGTCGTGCCTTTGAGGATCTGTTTTATAAATATGGTAATATATTTATTTCTAGTAACTTTTTTAGAAAGTTCTGTAAGCTATTTGTACAGTATGTAATTAAATGGTTATTCCATATACAGTGTGTCCCAGAAAAGAGGTAACCAGATTTCATGGCAAAAATATTCTATTATAGTGAACTATTTATTCAATGAATGAGGTATGTGTGTAAAAGCTCTGTTTCTCTTCTTTCATTTGATACACAACTTATTATTCATCGTTAACGTTGGATTGAATTAAGACAATGAATATTGGTGCTACCGAAATTTCATTTGCACGCACATATTTCATCATTGAGTGCAGTTTCAGGGTATTAAATGTAATTATTTTTAAAGAAACAAAAGCATGACATGAACATTCATTATTTCTTCTTTTATCTGACACCTCATGTGTAAAAAATGGATCAAGTATGCCGGAGAACAAGTAAATTAAAGCCCAAGTTTAGTTTTGGGGATTTTTTTTATTTGAAAGCTTTATGCCCCAAAGTCATAACCCTGCAATAATAGATTCTGAATGTCTTTAGTTTTTTTAAAATTAATTAATGAAAAATTTCGGGGAGGGGGGGGGATGGTGGGGACCCCCAAGATTTTCTACTATATTTTACTATTATAGCATCCAAGGGTTAATAAGGTGTTAAGGTTGTATGAGTATACCTCATCTGAAAGAACAGAGTCTGCTCTTTCTGATGAGGTATAAACTCGGATAACTTAACACCTTATTAATCCTTTGGATGCTGTAATGTAAAATATAGTCGAAAATCTTGGGGGTCAAACCCCCACCCCCCCCCCCCCCCGAGATTTTTCATTAATTAAATTTAAAAAACCTAAAGACATTCAGATATGTAATTATTGGCAGGGTTATGACTTTGGGGCATAGAGCTTTCAAGTAGAAAAAAAATCCCCAAAACTAAACTTGTGCTTTAAAACATGACTGTTTTAGCGTGATTTTTAGAATGAATTACATTTTGAACAATTGGAAGCGAGATGAACAAAAGGTTCACGCACGGCTGAATACACAATATCTTGCTTGGGGCACAACAAAAGGCTCCAAATCTTGTTCGCGAGGTGATTTCTTGGTTGCTGGCTGCCAAATCCAGAAAGCAAGGTCAAAATATGCATTTTTGGAACACTTTTGAAAATGAAACATCTTTTCAAATTGTCTTTTCTCACCAATGCATCACTCATTTTTCACAAATGTGGTATCATATCAAAGAAGAAAGAATACGCTTTTTAATGATCTCCTTCAATATCGAAGATATTCTGAATACATCCAGGGATGACAGTTTGGATTTCAAATTTGCGCGTGCAAATGACTTTAAGACTGTGTCTCTTCTGATTGTCTTTGCGAAGCCATGCATGAATGGAAATTTCTGTGACTGGTATCAAATTAGAAAAGAGAAAATATGCATTCCAACAATGTATGATATTCTTTTCATATTTGTTATTAAGATATAAAAATATCTTCATCAATCTCGGTTTCCTTTTTTCTGGGACACACTGTATAACCATTTCTATATTTTAATATGAATTTCTACTTATACTTAATTACAACAAGTTTTCCCACTGAAATCAACTGTTAATCACTTCATGGTTCACATGACAAATTTGTTTTAGCCATGTTTGCAGTAGCTGGAAAGAAAAGAAAGTGGTGGTTAAGAAATGTCTTTCCTGCAAACAAACAAAACGTATGTTTTTATGTGGTTTATCATTGTGCTCTATTATTGTCAACTCTTGTTAACAACTGTTAGAAACTTAAAAATTGTATAAAGTATGTCCCCAGACAGTTCATGAAAGTGATGTATAAAGTAATTATAACTAAGTATAATTGAATAATACATCATCAGTTAATCAAACAGCTTGTGATAGTAGTATAATAAGGTTTAATCATCAATGTTTTATCATTCATGCAGGTGTAGATTTAGAGTTCTGGGCCCATCAGCATTCCTATGAGAGATTGTGGCCTGTCTACAATGGAACGGTGAGTGTTCTCATACACACGTGTGCAGTACGGTCAAGGTGTAGTACAAAAGGAAACCTGATCAATTCTCAAAATCATAATTTGATTGCAGATTCTTTAAAATTATTGAATAAGAATGTAAACGTTGAATATTTTGTCTCAAATTTCCCCCTACTGCTGATCAAAATCCATTTAATCAAGTGATATTCTTCCTTATCATATGTAAAAAAAAATCAACCATCAGAAATTAATTTGGCATTAGTACTCGAGCTTGGCATATGTGACCTGAAACCACGATACCCTGATAAAGTCACACTTCTCATGAAATATAGAAATAAAAATACTTTAGGTGAAAAATATTAAAATTCAAACTTTTGCAACATGTGAAGATCATAAACCTTTTAATTTTTGTGGACACTTTACTTTCATACTTTATATCATAATTACCATAATTGACACTTTCCTCACTTTGGCTTTTGCTACTTTATTGGTATCGTGGTGATGGGTCACATACACTACAGCATATGCTTTGGTAATACAACAGTAAATTAATTTGGACCTTTGAAAGGACCATGCAGTCAGGAGTAACACACTTGTAATCACTTTTGGGAAAAATTGTAGTATTTTAGGAGATACCAATGAATACTGCACCCAAAAATTCCAAGTATGATTTTAACGCTGCTCATCTTTTGTGCTTATGTTTCTTGTGTGAACCTTATGGGTTTATAATGACCGTAGAAGTGAGCCGTATACCAATCCAATGGTTGAAACATTCATCTTTTGTGTTTATTTTGTTAATTGTTGTCAGGTTTATAACGGCAGTAGAAGTGAACCCTACATCAATCCCAAAGTTGAAACATTCATCTTTTGTGTTTATTTTGTTACATGTAATTATTGTTAGGTTTATAATGGCAGTAGAAGTGAGCCCTACCGTATCCAAGAGTTGAATCTTTTGTGTTTATTTTGTTACTTGTTTTCAACATTACAGGTTTATAATGGCAGTAGGAGTGAGCCCTACCCTATCCAAGAGTTGAATCTTTTGTGTTTATTTTGTTACTTGTTTTCAACATTACAGGTTTATAATGGCAGTAGAAGTGAGCCCTACACCAATCCAAGGGTTGAAACATTCATCTTTTGTGTTTATTTTGTTAATTGTTGTTAGGTTTATAATGGCAGTAGAAGTGAGCCCTACACCAATCCAAGGGTTGAAACATTCATCTTTTGTGTTTATTTTGTTAATTGTTGTTAGGTTTATAATGGCAGTAGAAGTGAGCCCTACACCAATCCCAAGGCACCAGTCCACATCATCACAGGATCTGCCGTAAGTCTCACTTAAAAATTTGATTTTAGTGTCAGTTTAGATTCATCCCAGGCCTGTTGACATACTTTACATTGATTATAAAGAAATTTGATGGCTAAAACTTGATTGGTGTACATATTCTTGACACTTTCGTGTGGAGATTATATCTTACATGAAATATTTGTGTTGTGCAATGTCTTTGGTAATACTGGTATTGTAAAAACCAGATATTTTCATGATCATTTAACTTTCACAAATTTCATGAGGAGACGAGAATCATGAAAATAAAATGCATGCAACAGTTTGCGTTTCCACAACTTTTTGAAAGCCAATGCAAGACTCGGTCAGCGATTCAGGAAAGTTTCATGTTGCAAAAGTTAAAGCCATGGGCTAACATTTACCACAGTTTAAAAAATGTGAGCTACATAGTCCTCCATTCTCCCAAGTTTCTTTGATAAGGTCTAAAAATAAAGCCCTGAAAAAAATTGCATTTCAAAAGGATTATTTAGTGTTTTAAAAAAGTGAAAATCGTAAGTTGACCAGATCCACCTGCCCATTTCCTCCCATTGACTTACTGTGTGTGGATCTAGGCTATTTTTTACTCGCCCCAAGTACCAATCATTTATTCATTCATATCTTGCCAGTGGCAGCATAAATTTCCATACTTTTGTATTCTAGTGTGTTGTCCATTCAAACACTACTATGTAGCTCAGATAGCAAAGTTTGACAATTTTTTAAATTTGAAGCTCCACAATGTTAGCCTATTACTTTAAGTGTTTTACAGTATTTAGTCAATTATCAGCAGAAAGCAGGTATGGCATTATGTCATCCAAGTAAATAATAAGTTCAAAAATGACTACAACACTGCCATTGTTTGCTCCTTTTCAACCTTTTATTGTGCATTGATGGTACCACCCTGTGTATATCATTTTGGAGTAAACATAAAAGTCAAGAAACATCTTCAATCATTTTATATTGAATAATAGATGTTTGGGCCTATTTTGTGCCTTAACTCTTAGCCGTGTGCATTATGAATACCTAGGCTGCTGGATTATTTTCAGATCCCTGATAAACCATGTATTATATTTGTGTTCACTCATGCATGACTGCCCCTGTACTTGACAAAAACTAATGTACTGTTAGCACTGGGGGGAAGGTGTGAATAGATGAAAGAACAGGAAATACATTGTTCTCATACAAGTGAATAGGCACTATTTCTTGTTCATGGGGACTGTCGACGAGAGTCGACGTGAGCGAGTTAGCAGTGATGACGGTAGTCAACTGTAGTGAGTAAAGATTTAACTATATGTTGAGTTAGCCGTTTAATCAGTACACTTTTTCTGCCTTGTAATGATGCATAAACTCAATATCAAAATATTACCACGCAGTACTTTGCATGGTATGTCAGAATCAGAGAAGAAAACCATTTCATTTATATTACTAGCTGGTATGTACATGTAGTAATACACTGTATACGTTATGAGCTTAACATTTGTGTTGATTTCTCTTGGTCATGTCATGTAATGTTGTATGACAGGGCTGTGATGAGAGACTGGCTGACTTTGGGCCTCCTAGAATCTGGGATGCATTCCGTAGTGAGGACTATGGCTACACAAGACTGAAGGTGTGGAATGCTACTCATCTCCAGGTGGAACAAGTTTCTGATGACAAGGTAACTAGTCGAGATGTCTGCATTTTGTTGCAGTTCTCTGTCCTGTATTTTTCTAATCAGGCTAGGGTTTTTTGGCTGAGAATATGTGTGGGGGGGGGGGGGGGGGGGGCGTTGACCACACTGAAAATTGGCAAACACATCACCCATGACGTAATCTACAAGACTGTACAGTTAATTACTTGGAATTAATTTCATATTAATCAAGCTAATGTATGCATTAAATCATAATGAAGCTCTATCACCATTTAAAACTCCAAAAATGCTTCTTCTTTTTTGGTCTGGACATTATTTTTAGTGTTCTTAGCAAATGTGCTGGAAAAAAAATCTGAAATAAAAATTGATTTCCCATGTGTTTTATTGTTTTTAAATTCATTATGTATTTTTGTGGTTTTTATTTACTTTTTGTTTTTTATCGTTTTTTGTACTAAAATTTGTCGGGGACACTTTTGTGATCATTAACAGCATAGAATCAACTAATTTTTATCAGTAAAAGTAAAAATAATCATATTTATGAATTTTGGCTGAAAACACAATTTGTATTGAAATTGTACAGAAAGTCACATTTTTTTAGCAATTTGGGGGTCTGACATGCAAGTACGAAATGTTACATAACTTTAGAACCGCATGCCCGGACATCACAAATTTGGTCTCAAAAGATGTGTGAGATTCGAGAGAAAAAAGACCCCCCCCCCCCCCAGCCTTTTTAGGGTTAAGCCATGTTTTATTTCTAAAGTTAACCATGTAGAATATTGTGTAATGTGGAATGTTTACTAAATTATAACTATTTGAAATTCAAGTATTCTGTCAAACCTCAAACATGGCATTAATATTAGCTGTATGTATTTAACCCTAAAAGGCTGGGGGGGCGGAATCAGCCCCCCCCCCCCCCAGACGTTTCGCGCAAAATGTCTGTGACGCGCGAAGCAGTTGCCACGGCATTTCATGACTTTATTTTCTCAAATGTCGCGCATCTTTTGAGAGCA
>JZLH01S0116748.1:0-20563 GCA_001188425.1 Eucidaris tribuloides | reverse complement strand
TGTGGGTTATGACCTAGACATAGACCCGAGTTCCAAACTCTCCGCACGAGATGCATTTATCCCTGAAGACTGAACACGATTGTGAATATATAAAATACTGTAATTTCGATTTATTTATTGTGAGGAATGAAATTTGAGCTCTGGAAATTGCCTGCAGTATTAGTGTGTTGTGGTTTCAAAGGCCAACTGTTTTCTTTTCAGGTATATGGACTAACATTGTGGAGCTTCAATTTAAAAAATTGTCAAACTTTGGTATCTAAGCTAGTAGTGTTTAAATGGACAAATAAACACCCTAGAATACAAAAGTTTGGAAAGTTACACTGCCAATGGCAAGTTATACATGAATACACAATAAAACTCGGGGCGAGTTTTATTAACCTACGTGTACACACAGTAAGTCTATGGGAGGAAATGGGCATGGTGAATCTGGTCAACTTACGATTTTCACTTTTTTAAAGCACTAAATAATCATTTTGAAATACAATTTTTTCAGGGCTTCATTTTTAGACCTCATCAAAGACACTGAATTTTTTAACTGTGGTAAATGTTAGCCAATACCTTTAATAAATAATTTTCTGATAATACAAAATAATGGTACGAACAGTAGATATTCATATAATTTGAATAAATATTCGCTATATTTGTTACTTGTTATGATATGTCCAGTGTTTGAATGAGACATGACTTTTAGGAGCACACGTTCTACCCGTTAACTCTTTACACACTGAATCTATTCTAAGCCTAAGGGGATAATTATGACAATTGTTCTTAATTCACATTTTCTTTGCATTTTGCTTTCCCTATTGCGGTATTGAATATACTACTTTTCTATAGAGGTTAATTGAGCACACGAGCTATTGAGCGTCTCCTGTCTAGAGGTGAAGGAGAAAAATTATCATTACTATTGTTCACTTTAATTTTATGATTGTGCATAGATGTAAGATTCGGCCACAAAGGGTTGATAAAAAGAACATATGTTTATCTTTTCTGGAAGATGACACTATCGCACCACCGATTTATGTATCTTTTTAGGATTACATGACGACCAATCTGAGCAGGATGACTACAGTAGACCACTGTGCCCGCGTTCTGCAGCAGAATTCTGTGGTATCTGTTATGAGGATCTGGCGCCCTCTGTTGATGGTGGTCAGAAAGGAACATCCCTGCTGAAGTGCAGCCACTGGTTTTGCGATGGTTGCTGGACGCAGCACATTGCAAGCAGAATTCAGATGAATGAAATCAATATAAAATGCCCAGTGAGTGTGTGGCCCATTTCTTTTGACACTATAATCTGAACAATTTTCCACATGAACGTAATTCAGAAGTGATTTATTCCTGTTTAAAAAAAAAAAAAATGAAAATTGTGCATCCTTTGCAGAGGAATGACATTATTTCTTTGGTAATCAGTAATGATACATTCTTTTCCTACCAGTATATGTCATCAATCATCGTATCTGGTATGAATCATAGTCAAAATTTAGTCTGTGTGACAAACTGTGTATACGGCAGCTGTTGCTCTCTAAATATAATGAGTGTAAATCACTCTTTGATATCCAAGTGATCCCTGAGGTCACTCCAAAATGAGTTAAAAACCACATTTTCACTTAACTCTAAATTCATTTTTTTTTTATTCACCCATGGACGAGTGGACATTTTCACTCATTATTTTCTAGAGGGTACTGATCACTGTTAGATCCACGAACAAATAATTAGAACAAAAGAAACAACACAGTTATTACCTTTTTGACTCGCTTGCAATGTGTTTTCTTTGTATTCTCTTTCTCCTTTGAGGCCTTCCGATGTCAGTCCGTAATAGACACGACCATAGTGTTTTCCCTGCTTCCCGATTCAATGACCCGCATCTACGTGGACCGTATCCATGACAACCGTATCAACAGCCACGCCAAGTGGCGCTGGTGCCCCAACCCGAGATGCGGCCGTCTCGTCAAGATTCAGGGTCCTGCTCAGAAATCCGTCGGAATTCCTGTATACTGCCTATGTGGCAGGGCGTGGTGTTCCGAGTGCAGCGAAGATCCTCATTGGCCAGCCACGTGCCGACAAGCGGCCAATCACAGGGAGCAACTGGAAAAGTCTAGTACGTTTAATATTAATGATGTATCCCCAGCCCAGGGGAGGGGGTATGTCATATTGAGCTCTGTACATCATCCATGTAAAAATAATCACTTCCTAAAAAGCACAATAAGCGAGGACCAAGGTCTTTAAAATTTCTGATACACAAAAAATTGTCTAACACCTCCGATATTTAGAACCTTAACAGGGATTTTATATCTTGCATGGTATTTTACACCCTTTATATTTGGGGATTGCTTACTGTTATTTTCACTATCATCATCATCATCATCATCATTATTATCATTATTATTATCATTATTATTATTATTATTATTATTATTATTATTATTTCTTCTTTTTTATCATGTATTCCCGCTTGACAAAAACAAATTATATCAGACCTTCTGTTGCTGACCTGAGCTATCAAATTTCCTTCTCTTTCCTCCTTATTAGAAGTGAATTTGCTACTCTTTTTCCAGTTGTTGATACTTTTATCGTGATACGCAGGTTATGCACCTTGTGGGAAAATACCCTTCTAACGTATTTTTGTGTATGCAGATGAAATACAGACCACTGTGAAACGTATTTACCCCACCCCTCCTTTTCTGGGATGTATCAGCACGGTTAAGTAGTGTACTCAAGAGTCAAGACCATTTATGTGTAGAATCATTAAGTCTTAGATGATTGTTTTGTTTTTCTTTGACACTGATGAAACACTCCCACTTCATTCTGAATATTAATAAGATGATGGAATGAGCAGTGAAGTGAGCCGATGGAATGAGAGATTTCAAGTAATTCCAATGTTATCTTACTGTTTTGTTCCAAATACATTATCACATATGGTAAGAGTAATGTTTTAATTCTGAAAAATTTTAGCATGTCAATATTTTTTTCAGAAGAAAAGTTCAATTGAAAGTTCAACAAAACCGTCTGGTTCACCCGTGTTTTGAATGCAGCTACAGCAATTAATACAGCAATGTCCTATTTTAATCAGCGTGGAAATCTCACAGTATAAAGTAGCCATATACTGTCAGGAATGTCATATTTATGTGTTGCAAACTTGCAACACATAAATGGTGTATGCAATGAATTAATTAAGTGCAATTGTTGCAACTCTCACCCCTATAAACTCTCCAGCAAATCAAATACCTGCCACAGCACACCTTTCTACTGAATATTCAGTCGTGATTTAAACTTTTTTTTGGTGCTTTTCAGAAATTGAATCCATTCTGGAACAGAGGGCTATCACATCAGTAGAGGCCAAGCGATGTCTTAAATGTCGGCAGCCCATAGAGAAAAACGGGGGTTGCCCGCGCATGTGGTGTATCTGTGGCTTCGACTTCTGCTGGTTATGTCTCGGGCCGTGGAGTGAACATAACGTTGAAACATGGCCGTACAGGTGTCCCAGGTCCCGTGAATCTATCGAGGTGAGTTGGTAAAATATGAAGGTTGTCAGCTAGCACCAAAACATTATAAAAATGTAATAATGTTAGCTAAGAGTTATGAAAACATTTTTTTAATGTTAAAATGTATGGTCTTGTGATGATCAAAATTCCATTTTTATAACGATTAACAATAATGTTCTAAAGAAGTAAATTAAAATGTTTTTTGCTCTCTTGAACACGTTGTTACGATGTTTGAAACATTTTGAGCTAAGCATAAAAAAATGTTAAACATAAAGATTATAATGGTGTATTAATGTTATAAAAAAGTTATTAAAAACATTATTTGGAAAACATTTCTGAAACCTTTTGGAAATGTTAGGAAAACATTGCGCTAGCTGGGTATATGTGCCACGTAGGATTCACATTGCTTTACACAGTCTCTCATGCCATCATATTCAAATTGTCATCTTATTTCTGTTGTTATGGAGACCCAACCCCCTGTTTGTCTGCTTGTCGGCAGAATCCCTTGTTCCAGAGCGTCACAAATTCATCTCTGGCATTCTAGAGAACCCCTGTATTTACTCTTGTGCTAATTCCGGATCCATCATAATGTGACCATTTCTATCTTTATCTTCAGTAAGGGATGCTCATAAGTGCTCCATAATCACTGAATAACATTAACCGTAATGTGTTTGTTATCTCTATGTTTCAGACATTTTACCTTTCAAGAAGAAAGACGCGATCGATTTGGCTAAATGAACTAGCCACTGAGAATAGGAAGAGGAAGACTAACTTGGTCCTCAACCAGAATCAAGCTGCTGCGCTGTTACTTGCTAAACGGGTGGTACGTGAAAGGCATCGTATATCAATGGTTCCAGAATAAAATATCTGAGCTACATGATTCCCTATGCTGCAAGTGTTTCTGATAAGGTCTAAAAATGAAGCCTTGAAAAATACAATTCAAAACGATCATTAAATGCTTTAAAAATTTAAAAATCATTGAGCGACCATCTCACCACAGACTGCTGTGGGTCCACGATTTTCGTCAGCTGACAATAATTCATGTGCCGATTTTTATCCGTACATATTTTAAGAGCGACAGCATAAGTTTATGAAGTTTTGTGTTCTAAGGTGTTCATTTGTTCAATCAAACACTGTCAGATGCAAAGTTTGACAAATTTTTAAATGGGGCTTCCATAATTTTATACAGTGTCTCTAAGTTTGAAACACACTGGGTGATTCGAGTTCTGTTAAATTTAAAGAAACAAAATCGTATGCTAAACTTAGCTCCAACACCGAGCTCAGTTTAAGTCAAGATACATTTCATTTTATCTCCTCCCTCTCCCCTAGTTTCTGCAAACTGATGGTTCACCTTTGTGTGATGAGCACTTCGTGAGGTATTACCAAACACGTGGTGTGATACACATGTGCAATCTCTGACTACCTGGGTCAAATGTTCCGACGACCAATCACGATTGAGGGCACTGATAAGAAAGGCCAATCACATGGCTGTATTCTGTGTTGAGGTGGGTATTGGTCAACGTTTGTGAATATCAAATTACTTGCAGCTGTTTTGTTGTCTGGGTGAGGGTGAAAGGAAGGCTGTTTACCAGCTGCGCTGGTAGTGATTTTCTAAAGACGTTGGTGGGATAGCCTACTGATAAATATCCATTATTGTACATGTTATGAATTTCACATATAGATCTATTTGCTGATTCATTCTCTAAGACAATTTATTATTAAGTGGTTGAATCTGTGGTAAGTGAAATTGGCATATATATACTTATAAACTGAGAACATTAATTGCATGTTGTCATTTTCACAGAAGAGAGGATGAATGTACAAATTTGTTGAAGTTAAAGCAATCTCTTATCTGAAACAAGGCAAACACAAGTATGATTAATAATAATATCAGAACGTAAAATACAGAGGTAGAAAAAAAGAGAAATTATGCGAAGTATAGGCATGGTTCTAATCACCCAAAGTTAAGGGGAAGGGGGCAAATAAAATGATGTCCCCGGCCCCCACCTGTTGGTGTCCGTGGTTTCCATGAAATATATAAAACTTACAGTTTACAGTATACAGTATACAGCCTTCCGAATTTATACTGTAGTTTAAAACTCCGTTGAAAATTCCCTTATTCTACCCTCCCTACTCAAAAGTATTGCAACATACACTATTACGCATACATTTTACGTTGAAGGGGTCTTTCTCAAATGATGTCCTAATTACGTTTATGATTGGAAAATAACAAATTATTTGAAAAGACATCAATGAATATTCTTTCTTGTTTCTCCTCCAAGGCGGAGAATTTATCTAATGCAGGCGCGCCCAGGACAGAGGGGCTGGAACATAAAATTTTGCATTTTTCGCCTCCCTATAGGGGTGGGGTGTTAATTCACACTAGCAGAGTAATTCGGTTTCATATTACCAAAGAAACAATTTTGATGGTTTGGAAAGACTTCCAGCAAACAAAAAATATCAATATGTTCCTCTGAAGGGGTCTCAGAAAGAAGACCACGCCCCTCGAAGACGAAAGTGACCTCCTATCTTCATAAGACAGTGACAAGGAGGACGCTACTTAACGCTACTTATTAAAGATGATGGCTTTCTCTTCGCATCATTATATCCAATGTACTGAGAAGTCTCATGACAGTTTATTTTAAGATGTCTACAATAATAAACTGCCTTTAGAATTGAGAAAGAATTAGAAATTACAACTTGATGAGGTCTTGTTTAAAATATGGGACGTTTGCTCCTTGCCACTGTCTTATGAAGATAGGAGGTCACTTTCGCATTCGAGGGGTGTGGTCTTCTTTCTGAGACCCCTTCAGAGGAACATATTGATATTTTTTGTTTGCTGAAAGTCTTTCCAAACCCTCAAAACCGTTTTATTGGTAATATGAAACCGAATTACTATGGTAGCGTGAATTAACACCCCACCTCTATAGGGAGGCGAAAAAATGCACAATGTTATGTTCCCGTCCCTCTGTCATGGGCGCGCCTGCATTTGATAATCTCTCCGCCTTGGAGAAGAAACAAGAAAGAATATTCAATGAAATCTTTTCAAATAATTTGTGAATTTCCAATCATAAACGTAATTAGGACATCATTTCAGAAAGACCCCTTCAACGTAAAATGTATGTGATATAGCGTATGTTGCAATACTTTTCAGTAGGGAAGATAAAATCCCTTCACTGTAAACCCATCCCTTGATTCCTTCTAAGATTATCTGATTATCATAGGTTCATCACACGAGTTTCCAATTCCCATTGACAATGGGGTTAATAACTAGCGAAGGGAGGCTTTGGGCCCAATTTCAAAATTTGCTGACATGTACGGATTTGTAAACAAGAAAACTTTCCTGACCCTGATTAGAACGATTTTTAAAAAAAAGTCACGTGTGCCAACAAACTTTCGTTGAGCAAACGACAAGCAAAACAAGGAAAGGATCCATCAAAGATATTGAATGTTGGGGTGGGGCTGTAATACCCCAAATACGGTACTACTCTAGAAAACTAAACGAATTAAATGGGGATTTCCCCAGACATCAACATAAATTCAACGAAAGAAGCAAGTGTTTAGAGGTACTTAACAGTGAACGTTTGAGCAAATGTGGATGATCCATTTAAGAGTTATATTTTTCTCCAAAGTTTGATTATATCCCCATGCGCGTCCCCTCATTTAAACATTCTACAGTCTTAGCAGGCTTGGCTCCATGGTAAAATCTTGGGGAGGGCGAAAATGTCCAAAAGTCCTTAATTTCATGAATTACACTGCGAAAACCCCATTATTATCTGTATTGTGAAAATCTTTAGGGGATGGCCTCCCCCTCAGTACCCCATGTGGCGCCGCCCTGAGTGTAACTGACCAGGTATATGACATATATTTGTATTTTTGTTTGCATTCCTATAGATTCGTTCTGTATTGGAAAATATGTGTGTCATGGTGGGCTTTGGTCCAAAACGATTGAAGTCTGGTTCATGTGGATGGAAGAAAGTGATTCTGAGGCTAATGTTCATTGTCTGGCGAATTGAACAGGTACATTATTGAGCCAATACAGCGTGTCTTTAAAAAAATTGTGCAAGTCAAAAGCGTCCTCTTTGGCAATTAGAAATACTATACTGTTGTGACATGATACGTACATCAACATAAAAGCATAGTTTAGTTTTAGCGTTCAAATGCCATTTGTTCTGTTCAATTTGCTTGTTTTAATTTTTGAGATATGTTGTAAACAACAAATGAGTGAAATCACAATAGACTATAGTAAAAGTGGCATAATTGTGCTTTTACCCTTTTGTTTTTAGATATACATATCTCAAGATTAAAATAAGCAAATTGACCAGAGCTAACGGTATTTGAAAGCTAAAACTATGCTCTTGACATTAATGTAAGCATCAAGACACGACAGTATTTCTAATTGCCAAAGAGGACGGCTTTCACTTACACTTTTTAGACACACTGTATTGTGAAGTTTTATGTGCTATTGTGTAAATAAATCTGTTGCATGTCTACAAATCATTGGGTCAATTTCAAATGATGAATAAAAGTTTCAAAATTTTATTTATTGTAACTGTATTGGCAATATGTTTGCTTTGTGTACAAAGTTCAGGAATCTTGGATAAAGTTTGTAAGTGACAAATAAATAGAAATTCTAGTCTGATAACATTTTGTTTTCATTAAAACTATATTGTATATATTAATTGTGTCTTTTCTTTGAATAAAAGAAATGATTACAACAATCAGAAAATTAGTTCTGTGAAAGTTCGAGGAAAATCTGACAAACAAGAAAAGGATGAAAGTTTTGAAAATTCCAAAGATTAATACAAAATTGGTAACATGGTGATATTTATTACAAGCAGCGCTGAGTTTATTTTGGACATCAAGTATCACTGTCATTTTTGGAATGTCTTTACCTAAACACACTTTCTACATACAGGAATCATATAAAATTTTTAGTCTAAACATAGTTGAGTACTAAGATTGGGAAAGTATTTCTTTAGAGAAACAGAAACTGTAATAACATGCTTACAAAACAAACAGAGAGTTGCCTGTCTACCATGTCTACAATAATACATAGATGACAATTGTTGTATATCTATCACCAAAGTCCTCTCTTTTTAAAATTTGTCATTCAGAATACTTTATAAGAACAACAGTGTTATGAAAAAAAATCGGAACCCAACTTCCATCAGAAATATACAATCCATTAAACATAATTATGTTTATAGCAATATGTCATCGCAACGATAATTTATTACTGTTCAATTTGATAGTTGATGCCATATCTGTGAAGAAAAGTGGCGGTCTCAGTGAATAACCATCTGTGACCGTGTTGATGAATAGATCTAAATCTTATGCGCAAAGTAATTTTAATATTCCTCATTTAAAATGTTTGGAAGTCGATAACTCAAGGCTTAATTATTCACAATACGGTATCAAATGAAAGTAACTCAAATAAATTATGTTTATTAGATTATATATTCCTGATGGAAGTTGGGATTTGCTTTTTCAATAGACTCTGTATTACTGTGTAGAAAAGCACTGTTTTGTTATTTCATTTTTTGTGGGTAAACACTACTTATTAAATGATGTCTGATGATTTATTGATTTATCATTACGCTTCTTATTTTTTCTGCAAAGCTTCTGCATACATCAAACAGAACAAAACCAACGAAGAGATGGGAAAACATAATTGCTCTGATGCATCATGGGAAAGAGTGCCTTCGCGATATTGGGAAGATTATTCCCCTAGTCCATCAACGACTTGTCACACGGGATCAGAAGTCACTGCCCAGTCGTGTGACTGAAGGAGAAAAGCGATAAACTGGTCGTGTAAAAATGAAAATGAAAAGTTACCAAAGGCCCTCTGTCATAGGGTAATACAGTGAGAGAAAACAAAATGAACTGGCCGTAATGGTAAATGACATGATTGGGGGTAGTCCTCAACTTGGGGTAAAAGTTTTCTAGAATCAAGCAAACTATGCAAAGATTCAACAGTGAAAATTTGGTAGTCAAAAGTTGGATCATGTTAAAGTACTACCTTCAGTAATGTGTTGTGTAGCTTTCTGTGGGATTAATTTCTCTCCGGGCATGAGAGAAATTCATTACTGATATCGTCATGCTTGATTCTCCTTAAGTAAACAAATTCAAGACAAATCCTTCCAGCCAGGAGATACGCTCCAGCTGGTGTATAAACTGGTATATCTTTTAACAGTATGGTTCTAGGGGTATTTTTTTTTATCATTTCTCCCAATTATATCACTGCCCTTTAGAGGCATCATGTAACAAAGCTTTCCAGTTTTAAAAATCTTAGCTACATCTCGATATTTCTACTAGTATCTCGGATACGGTCTAAAAATACTGTAAATCCCTGACAAATTGCTGTTAAAATCGATCACCATTGTTCGTGTCATATGAATACTTAATCACCCATTTTCTTTTTAAATGTGCATGTTGTAATAATTACAATATACAGTAGTCAATATTGTGATTTTTAGTTTCAAGGCCCCATGGGTCCTGGGAGACTACTTTGTTTTGACTGGGGAACCCCGGTGAAATAGATAAATCTAGTTACAATCTAATAATTAAGAAAGCGCAAGGACATTTACCAAAATAACAAAACAAAAAATAACATCTTATTTCATTTATTCACAAATTAATGAAAAGTGAATGCATAATCAACTCCAAAACAAGCACTAATACTAACCATCCAATTGGAACATTATATAGTCATGTAAAAGTACTGAAATAATGTAACAATTAAAAAAAAAGTGTGTATTTATGTATTTACATGGACAATAAATACCAAACTGGTACAACCCACGCCGGGCTGGTTATGTGTATCCTCATGGTGTCTCAAAATAAATTGTCTCATGCAGTGGGTATGCCTCCACTCTCGGTCTATTGAAGTTTTTTTTGGGATTTTTTAACCCCGTTCTAGGGTAGTAGTGGTACATGTAGTATAGTAGTAGTAGTAGCAGTGTAGAATAAGATGGTAGTAGTAATGGTAGTCTGTCGTCGTCATCGTCGTCGTCGTCGTATGTAGTAGTAGTAGTAAGTAATAATAGTAGTAATAGTATAGTAGTGGTAGTCGTGCGTAGTAGTAAGTAATGGTAGTAGTAGTATTAGTAGTGGTAGTAGTAATAGCAGTAGTAGTATAGTAGTAGTAATGTAGTTATGTAGTGGTAGTCGTGTAGTATAGTAGTAATTGGAGTAGTAGTATTAGTAGTGGTAGTAGTAATAGCAAGTAGTAGTAATAGTATGTAGTAATAGTAGTAGTAGTGTAGTAGTCGTGCATAAGTAGCAATGTAGTCGTAGTAGAGTAGTAGTAGTAGTAGTGGTAGTAGTAAGTAGTAGTGAGTAGTAGTAGGTGGTAGTTAGCTAATAAGTAGCAATAGTAAGTAGTCGGCAGTAGTAGATATTAGTAGTAGTAGTGGTAGTAGGTAGTAGTAGTAGTAGTAGTAGTATGGTAGTAGCAGTAGTATAGTAGTAGTGGTAGAGTAGTAGTAGTAGATAGTAGTAGTAGTAGTAGTAGTGTAGTAGTAGTAGTAGTAATAGTGAGTAATAGTATTGTAGTAGCAGTGGTGTGGTAGTAGTAGTCAGTAGTAGTGAGTAGTAATGATAATAATAAATATGTAGTAGTAGTAGGCAGTAGTGAATGATAATAATAAGTAGTAGTAGTAGTAGTTAGTAGTAGTAGTAACTAGTGGTGTTAGTAATGGTAGTCGTCGTCGTCGTCATCTGTCGTCGTCGTCATATAAGTATAGTTAAAAATCAAATAGTGTAGATATAGTAGTAGTAGTGTAGTCGTAGTAGTACGTAGTAATGGTAGTAGTAGTAATAGAGTAGTAGTAGTAGTCGCAGACGTAGAGTAGGGAG
This sequence comes from Eucidaris tribuloides, assembly GCA_001188425.1. Classification (NCBI taxonomy): domain Eukaryota; kingdom Metazoa; phylum Echinodermata; class Echinoidea; order Cidaroida; family Cidaridae; genus Eucidaris; species Eucidaris tribuloides. Next base: position 9,224 of record JZLH01S0116748.1, on the reverse strand, counting down.
TCCTATAGTATAGTGTAGGTAGTAGTAGTGGTAGCGTAGTAGTAGTAGTAGTAGTAGTGGTAGTCGTAGTAGTAGTAGTAATGGTAGTAGTAGTAATAGTAGTAGTAGTAGTAGTCGACATAGTAGCAATGGTAGTAGTAGTAGTGGTAGTCGTAGTAGTAGTAGTAGTAGTAGTAGTAGTAGTAGTAGTAGTGGTAGTAGTAGTAGTAGTGGTAGTAGTAAAAGTAGTAGTGGTAGTAGTAATAGTAGTAGTAATAGTAGTAGTGGCAGTAGTAGTAGTAATAGTGGTAGTAGTAGTGGTAGTAGTAATAGTAGTAGTAGTGATAGTAGTAGTAGTAGTAATAGTAGTAATAGTAGTAATAGTAGTAGTAGCAGCGGTGGTGGTAGTAGTAGTAGTAGTAGTAGTAGTAGTAATAATAATAATAATAATAATAATAATAATAGTAGTAGTAGTAGTAGTAGTAGTAGTAGTAGTAGTAGTAGTAGTAGTAGTAGTAGTAGAAGTAGTAATAGTAGTAGTGGTGGTGGTAGTAGTAGTTGTAGTAGTAGTTGTAGTAGTAATGATAGTAGTTGTAGTTGTAGTAGTAGTAGCAGTAGTTGTAGTAGTAGTGGTGGTGGTAGTAGTAGTTGTAGTAGTAGTTGTAGTAGTAATGATAGTAGTTGTAGTTGTAGTAGTAGTAGCAGTAGTTGTAGTAGTAGTGGTGGTGGTAGTAGTAGTTGTAGTAGTAGTTGTAGTAGTAATGATAGTAGTTGTAGTTGTAGTAGTAGTAGCAGTAGTTGTAGTAGTAGTGATAGTAGTGATGGAAGTAGTAGTTGTAGAAGTAGTGTCTTCGGTCTAGAGTATTTAATATATCAATTTGAAATCATTGGTTTTGCATTAGTGTTAGCTACTTAGCGGAAATTTTGCCGAATACATCCCCGTCCAAAAATAGATTCACAATTTCTCTTGTGTGTGTGTGTGTGTGTTGTTTTTTTGCAATGAAATTTTTCTTACGATGACATTGAGTTCATGCAATAGGTTGAAAGATGAATTGTATGATTGCAGTGATTGCAGTGTACAAACCATTTGACTGCAAGAATTAAAAACAAAATTAATTGTTCAATCATATATGAAATACCCACACGAATTGATCAATCGACGTGGGAGAACGACGTAGCGCTTAAGGTTTCATTGATTTAAGAAATTCTTATAGCAATCTGGAAATTCTGAAACATGCTAATCATTAGCTTCGCGCAACTAAGTAATGCAATCCTGCAGAAATCGTTCTTACGGTAAGAATGATTTGATGCAATGGGATGGAAACATGAAGTAAGTGATAAGATGAATTGCAGACCAACTGACTGTAAGAATGAAAGATAAGATTAATTTTCTAATCTTTTATGAAATACCTTCCAGGAATTGATCAATGTGAGACGTGGGAGATCGATGAGCTCGACATTATGGGTCTTGAGGTTTCATTGATTTTTTAAAATTACTTTTAGCAATATCTTCTGGAAATTTCTGAAAGTAATCTAATGCTGCAGAAAATGTAGGATGTATAGTCTATTCACTTCTCGCGTTATGAGTATATGCAAATCCCTTGTGGACAATAGCAGACAATTTAATAATTTAATTTTCAGTACATATGATGGTGTTTTATGATGTACGGCTTGATGTACTTTGTGATTGCTGAAAACTTTAAATACTGTATTATGGTTATTTTACTCGATGGTTGCGCTGATGACGAAATGATGGACCATTAGCCATAATATGTTAGCGTGTTTGTGAACGGCCATATCGGATAATTGTGGGTTACCTGATTAACTTATGGACTGGTGGCTGTACTGGAGACTACAGTAACTGACATTTGATTATCAGAAAATGTCACAAATCAAAAAGTGGCATTTACTTTTTCATATAAATTCCTCGGTCCTGCCAACAAGCATCTCGCATCACAGTACTCTGATACCTTCAAATTTGCAGGATGTAACACCGTGCTTTCTGTGAGTGAGTGAGTGTGTGTGTGTGTGTGTGTGTAATTATTTGTTTTCTTTGCTTCTTCTGACAAAGTCAATTCTGTCTGATATTTCATGGCATATCATAGAGTGTGACAAATATTACATAATTCACATAAGGTTTGCACTTCTGTTGATGTCCCCACCAAAAAAAGAAAAGACCCGCCCCCCCCCAAAAAAACCGAAAACAACACACACACACACACACAAAACGGCGACTTCATAGCATTTTCCGATTTATTGTTTAAATCACCCGTTTTAATTGTTAAGAGTTTTTTTTTGTTCTACAACAGATGAATTAGTTATACAGGTAGTTAGAAATCACGAATTCTCCTCGGCCACTCGGTGACTGGCATAATAGAACAACACAACCTACTATCATGGGCGGCGATCACTGGTGTACCTGGCGTACGTCGTCGGGGGGGGGGCATTTTTTCAGCGATCCGCTGCCTGAATTCGAAAGTCCCACAAGTCCAGAAAAAACTGATGAGCGGGGGGGGGGTAGTGACTCGCATTTTTTTTTTGGGGGGGGGGGTCACATTCTGGTCAATTTCTGCAGGGGGTCCTTTTGTAAATGTCCCCCTCAGATCAGCTGACAAGCAAAAAAAAAAGTACCTCTTCCTCGTCAGGGAGGGGGCACTCTGCCCCCTGCCCCTATAGGTACGCCCCCCCCCGATTGATTTCTCGGAATCTTTTTTAAAGCTAAATATTTTGTTATTATTTGTTAGCAATTTTTAATAACTTTTGTTATTTGTGAACCTATTCAAAGATAAACATGAGTTGAAATAGGTTATTAAACTTTATAATGTGGAGCATAAGGGATTTTTAAGACACTCTTTTCACTTTTTAACTATATGAAATTAATCGTAGGACTTTTTTCTCCAGCCTACGCGATATTATTTCTTCGCATTGGTGTTTTCGTCCCGCCCCCCCCAACTTCTCTTATGAAATTTCACTCCTGCTACTATTCATGTCAATCACCTCAGAATCCATAATTGCGCTGGAGTCTCTCCGTGTATTTATTGATTAATTGATTTGAACAAAGTGGCATGTATTGTTCGCTTCTACTTCGTTCCTATACATAGCACGCATGAGTATTACTGACCATGCACCAAGCAACAGATATATTCGTATGAGCTTATAATTATGGAAAAAAATCTGTTGCTATATACATTAAGATATATTTTATCGCAATGCTTTCAAGACAATGACATAAATGCAGAATATCATAAAACTGAATATGTATTCATGTGAATGGAATGCACCAGGGTTGCTGCATTGAAATCGGTTAAATAGCGATTTAATCATTTTTTTTTTTGTTAAAAGAAATTATTTCAGTATTAGAAAAAAGAGATTTAAGACATTGGTCATATTACAAAAATAAAAAAAATACGATGAACTCAAGATTTGGTTTTCGTTAGAAATAGTTTATATGTTTATAAAATGAAACTCACCGCTGTAAGTGTGTAAGATGATGATTTAATGTGTGTAAACGCGTTTCAAATCAGAATAACTGCTAGCCTGTCTATGGCGGTCACAACTAATGATCCTTTTAGTGGTCGCTTTACCCAGCGTTTCTCAAATGCCGATAGATAATGTATAACAACATTGTTTACATTTTTTAAACAGCTATGATTGTGAAATCCGTCTTTTAAACAATATTGGATAAAAATTTGAACAGCGTTGTTCAAATCTTAACCAATGTTCACTCTTAGAAAAAAAGGTGCTGATTAGAACCTCTCCTTGTCCCGTATTTGGAACCTGTTAAGGTTTTTCAAAGAAGCAAAAAAAGGGTTGGTTCTACAATTTGGGGTTCTTGATTGTATAAAGAACCCTATACAACAAAATAGCAGGGTTCTTTATAACAACGAAATCCCCTAAGGTTGTAAAAAGAACCCTACAGGGTTCCTTGTAGAACCAAAACCATTTAGAACCCCTTTTTGCTTCTTTGAAAACCTTAAGTGGTTCCAAATTCGGGAAAAGGAGAGGTTCTAATCAGCATCCCTTTTTTCTAATAATGTTGTTTAAAAGACCGATTCCACAATCATGGTTGTTAAAAATTTTTAAAACATGTTGTTAAAGTGACAGGCTTAAACAACGGTAAGCAGTTATTCAAAATATTTAAACAACATTTTTACTGGGTAGCAATAATTTCATATACAAAATACATACTTCCATTTCCAAAAAAAAAAAATGGTACAATATGATTCGAAGACTTCACTATCCAAATATCATTGCTCAATTTGTATAACTCTTTAGTACTTTCGTAATGTACATTATGTACTGTAATATAATATGGGCTAATTCAAGGGCGTTAAAGCTGGATTGGGCATGGGGAGGTGTAGCTGTTGAAAGCAGAAAAGGGGTGCAAACTTACTTTGCCTGTCGGGGGGGGGACACCTCTGCCTTGGGGGGGGTGCATGTGCTCCCCCAGACTACGCCCTCGCAATAGTTGCACCACAAACATAAATTCATCATCACTTTTCCACAAGAGTGCGAATCGTAAAGTCACTCATTCTCATTATGTATCTCACACTGAATCTCTTTTCCATAATTCAAAGACATTAACGATATTAGCAAGCATATAGTATAGTTACACTTTCAAACATCTCCCATCGCTATATTGAAATACAGTTTTATTTTGAATTCAACCATACATTCTTATCCGACCCGTCATTCTTCAGACCATCATTTACAAAACCCCAAAATAATCCAAGCTCAAAAGTCTAACAGGCATCATAGACCAGATATGTGGAACTCCTTACCGCGGTACTTAAAAAACGCTTCTCTTTTAACTTATTCTAAACGTCTGTCAAAAAGCCTAATTCGTATACGAAGGTAGGCTAAAAAGTTTATAGCCTGACTAAGAAGGAGTTATGCTAAGGCAAAGAAACTATTCATGCACCAAAATTTATCATTTTCTGATACTAACTGCATATCTTTTTTTTTAAGTTAAACATGATTTTACAATGGCATTTGAAGTAAACACTACACAAAAAGTAAGTTCCCCCTTGTTCGAAATACCATAACTTTTTAATGAAATAAGTTTTAGCAAAATAACTTTGCAGTAACATTTCCACACTCCTTGACTAACCTCTGTGTAAAAATACGATTAATCCGTCAAGACATGCATGAGTGAGCATAAATTAAAGGTAAAAATGTCACTTTTCAAAAGTCACAGGAGTCATCTCTTATGCCAAAACAATGGTAAATAATGGTATTTTTTGCTTTATTTATGAAGTGTGCTCACTGAACCCTTACATGGTTACAACCTCTTATGTCCATACAACGTGTAAAGATACACTTTGCTGAAAAATATCGGATTTCAATTTTTTCAATTAACTTAATGGATTTTACAATTTCAAAATTGAGGATGGATGAAAATTGTTAAATTGACCTCACTGAAGCGTAAATATGCGAAAAGTGCCAAAAGAATTGTAGGGGATCAAACGATAGCTGATTAACATAAATAGCGCTTAATCATTCAATAGAAACAGAATTTGTCAAAATCCTGCATCACAAATCCCTCAAAATAACCGTTGTGACTTTTGAAAAGTGACATTTTTGCCATTATTACGTGCTCACTCATGCATGACTTGACGGATCAATCACATTTTCACACAGAAGTTAGTCAATAAGTGCAGAAACACTCCTGCCAAATTATTCTACTCAAAACCATTTTGTTAAAAAGTTATGGAATTTTCAAAAAAGGGGAACTTATTTTTTGTGTCTTTTTTGGCAGTTTATGGAAGAAACCTAGCCTTTTGGACAAGGGCCATCTTTCTGGGCTCTTTCCAGGCACTTCTACTTGATACTCTTTGCTGTCTCTCTGCCACATATTGAGCCAATAACTTTAAGAAGTTGTATTTTCAACTGTGATACCGACATTTGGGTGGATCTTCTAGCATTTCAAGTCCTGAAAACGGTGACCCATGTCTGGGACGGCAAGTCTTTGCCATTAAAAATCTGCTAAAAATTAAAATTTTCAAATACTTCAAGTGCCATTGTAAAATCATGTTTAACCCTAAAAAGCCCAAGCTATTTTTGGTTCTCCGTGGCCCAAGGGGGGGGGGCACATTGTGCCCCCCTCTCTAAAATCTTTATTGTTGGACCAATCACTCTCAAATTTGGCACACATATAGAACAACTAAAACTCTACAAAACTCAATCTTCAAAATTTCTCAAGGTCACCACATGGGGGCGCTATTCACCATAATATAATGAAATACATAGAAAAAAGGGATTTTGTTGGATATTTCTAAGTTTTCGTCTTTAATATCACATGAATGCATTTACAATTGATTAATTTGTCAATAATCATGCAAGATAACATATTTTTAGGTAGAAAATAAGTATTTTGAGTAAACTTTGCCTGTTTGGGGTTCATATTTTGTGTTAACATACATGCAGTGCTAATATAGTGCGTATAGGCATGTATTACTATGCACTGTTGGTTGTGCCAAAAAAGTTAAAATAACACGGATAAATGATTTTTTAATTAATTCTGGTACACCTCTTTGATAGAAAGTTACACTTTGATACATCAAATATTCAATAATATAGTAATAAAACATGGAAAATAAAGAAAAATAACAAGAAAAATGAATTTTCAATATTTTTCTATTGTTCTTATTGTTTTAGCACCAAAAACAAAGAAAAACAAAAGAAATTTATTGAATATGTTTTTAATAGATGAAACATAAGTTTCATGTCATACATGAGCTAAAAGAAATGAAAAACAAGTGACAGTAACTCTTTTGTGTAGTGAAAAAACAATGAAACATCAAAAAATGACACACATGACCTTCAAAATGTGGTTGCCATGGCAACACAATATCCCGGGTAACCTTAAATTATGCACCAAAATGTTTGCCATAAAATTTTAGGAAAAGTCACTAAGTTTCATGAAATTTCATCAAAAATTGTGGAAGTGGCGAAGGAAAATGTCGTAGGGGGGGGGCACATTGTGCCCCCCTCGGGCTTTTTAGGGTTAACTTAAAAACAAGAAAAGATATCTGAAAAGAAACAATGCAGTTAGTAACTGAATCAGTATTGCCGTAGCATAACTCCTTTTCAGTCAGGCTATGAACTTTTCAGACTACCCTCGTATGGAAGAAATTCGAATTTGTCAAATCTTGATTAATCTTCATTGCTCCTTTGTTTTTACACGTCATGTTCTGTCTAATTTTACCAGTTTCATTGTTTATATTATTTACGGTATTTGTTCTTTGTAATTCAAACTCATTTCAAGTGTAATAAAGGGCAATATTGTAAAACCAGAATCTCAGCTGCCACATCAAGCAAATATCTATACATAATTTAACTCCACAAACTACTCATGCACACGTAACATTGTTAAATATATAGCTTATAACATGTATAGAGATCATTTATTAATAGACAGATGGACACAAAGATAGATATATAAATGGATAGGTATAGATAGATAGATAGATAGATAGATAGATACTTAGATAGATACAAAGATAGATACAACGGTAGTTAAGCAGACAGATTTATTATTCAACTTGTTACGCAACCAACACCCCATTATTTGTTCTAAACCCTCGTACTGACTACACGATAAATCTCTTTCCCATATATTGGCATGCTTCAGTTAGATAAACTTTCGTATACATTATAGCATCCAAAGGGTTAATAAGGTGTTAAGGCTATATGAGTAATACCTCATCAGAAAGAGCAGAGTCTGCTCTCTTTGATGAAGTATAACTCCGACAAACTTAACACCTTATTAACGCCTTTGGATGCATAATGTGAAATATTAGTCCGAAAAATCTCGGGTCCCCCCCCCCCCTCCGAGATTTTTCATTATCAATAAAAAAAAAAAAAAAAAAAAAGACATCAAGAATCTGTTATGGTGTGATAGTGATCTTGCATTAAGAGATTACACAATACTGGTTGATGATGGAAAATGCTTCATCAATTTCAACAATTTCGATATTCCAGCTGAGAGTGAAGTACATTTGCATATAATGTGGGACAATGTCACTCATATGGCAATATAAAAGTGAGGAAAAGAAAATTGGCAGTATTGAGTACCGCGAGCGGCAGTAGGGTGCGCTTGCTGCAGTGTGTATGCAACAATTAACATATTAGTCCCACATATAGATTCTGTGTTAGTAAACTTTGTCAGGCAGTGTGGGATCTTGTTGTAACAGTATATGTCCAAAATCGAAGCTGTTCTGTTGTTTCAACTACTCTTGATCCATGTTCTAAAAATAGTTGACATTTTTAGAATACCATAACTGTTCACAGAAGGCTTGAAAGCAGTTGATTTTAAAATGTTGTTCTGCAAGTAATCAACCAGTACTGTGTATTCTCTTCAAGCTTTCAATTAAAAAATAAATTCCTATCTATCAAGGGGGCGGTCGCCACTCCAATGAAAATATTCGGGGGGGGGGCAAACATATCGATTTGTCCCCCCACCCCGCCCAATAATTTTGACAACTTGAAAAATTTATACAAAATAATGCAAAGATACGTCTAAAAAGTAGTGCAAGACAACAAAATCATTAGATTTAATATAAGAAATACTACTTAACAAACACGACTTTCAATTTTTTTTCTTACTCATTGCCACCCCAATCCGAAAAATGGATGGACGCCCCTGAATCGTGATGTTTTATTATATATCCCTTTGGAGGATTGGTTTGTTTGCAAACTAATTCATGTAACAATTCTGTAACATTGGTACTTATGTGAGTCAAATATCTCGGGCTACTAGGTGGGGGTGAATTAATGCACAATATTGTTTGATGAAGGGAGTTCATGAATGGATTTTCTAAATTTTCAAAGTGGTGGGAGTATTTCGTGTGGATCTATGGGTTTTCCCATAGAGGACAATTGATTATTTCTACCCGACAGTCTGACAGTAGCAATTGCATACTACAATGTATGTGTTGTGTCTACACTGCTTTGGGTGGTTTGTAGGGAGTGGCTCTGAGTGGAATGCCCCTTTTTGCCGCCACAGCGGAAACAAATTTTGCTCTGATATAGCGCCTAAACTGGGGCGCGCCTAGCGCGTATATGAAGGGATTCATAGTGCTATTGACATACGTGAGCATCGTGGTCGAGAACAGGATGTGACGATCTCTTAGAAAATGTCGAAAAATCCCACGAAACGAAAAAACTGGTAGCAACAGGAAATACGGGGGAGAGGAGTCCAGCAGAGAAAAAACGCCACACAAAATGAGGATGATCATGCGTGT
>JZLH01S0116740.1:49274-60283 GCA_001188425.1 Eucidaris tribuloides | reverse complement strand
TTGTGATTATGTCATGGTCATTGGCATGGAGAATCAGTATTTCAGTCTAATAATATCAATATTCTGAGTTGTAATTATCAACCTTCAAGAAAAATAATCAATTCACATGATTACATGCAGGAGTTTCCAGGAACCTATCTCCATGTCTTAGATATGAAGGCTTCATAGTCATAACTTCACAATTTAAAATTCAAAATATATTTGTACTATCCCTGAGTGTTATAGAGATCTCATGATTCCTTTAAAGCATATCAATATATAAAATGTCTATCATATCAAACATGGATATTTTTTCACATCTGGTTTGAATTTTTATGCAAACATATTCATTTGTTTAATAATATATACAAACAAAATGGATTATTGCCCTATTTTCAGGGTACCCTGTAAGCCATAATACTGAAATGTGTTTTTAATAATACTGTAACACTGGGCTTATTAAATCACAAATAATATTGTGAAGCAGTTAACTATCAAAATGACAAAAAAATTACTCTCTCTCTCTCTTTTTTTTTTACAACTATGCCACAATATCCAGCAAATGATACAATATTTGCAATCCACAATATCAGAATGTGTGGGACATTTTTTTACAAATAAAATCATAACTCTTATATCGTGGCATTAACTGTATTCATGATTATCACACTTAATCATGTGACACGCAGGATGGCTTCAGATGTACTCTCTCAAGCCAATCCAGTGGGAACTCAAACTCTATGGTATCATGCACATCACCACCATTTCCACTGAAATACCTGTAGAAGACTGGTAAATATGACAGATCCACAGACATAAAACACATTAAGCTGGATTGCACACCATCACTGTGTTTAGGTGTGATCCACTGTATACCACATTCATGTAGTCCATCCATTTGCTTTCAAACTTTTTGGTATCAAACCTGTCACTCTACTTTCTCTTGAAATACTTGCTGGTGATTGATGGAGAGCACAGGTCCATAGACATCTATGTTCTGTCCACACTGGAGGGAGTACTGGCAGGTCTCAACACACAGATCAATGGCGGATGCTGTCAGATCTATCGTGCAGTGGCTGAGCCATTCCCATTATTGTCTATGATTGGTGGATTTGGAATGATGTCACATATTACGAAGCCTTCAGTTTGGAATGCACGTTTGAGCTCGGCCTGTCAAACAACATACACAGGAAAGAAGAAATATCTCACCAATAATATTACATTGATTTTTTTTTAAAGTAAAACCAAAATAACTTAATTTTGATGCTACTTAATTAGATTTACACCAAGAATATTGTATTTGACTCTATAAACATCAGCCTCAAAATGTCAAGATAAACCAAATCTATGAGAGTGGCCGTTCTCCTCTAACTCAGAAAAACACGGCTGCGTGTTGGATCCACCATAATGTAATTAGATTTATGTTTTTACTTGCTTTAGCACACCTACTCACATTTTAACCCGTTGAAGATCATTTGATTTTGCTTTAACACGCATTTCCCATAGACTTTGCAACAAGGTATCTTATGTTTAGTCTTCAACGGGTTAATGTTTTACAAGTGAGCCACCTGTATATGGGCAATTCCACAGGTTGGCGGACAAACCAAGCACTACATAAATTGGCTTTATCTCAACTCTTGTTACATTTTATTGGTTTGATTGGCTATGATTTATGAAGAAACTATGGGGGTAATCATTTCTACCCCAAATTTTGCTTCTGTAATGCTGCCTTCTAGGAGAATCGGCAACCATACACAATATGCCACATGTGGGACTACCCTCTACCTACTGTGAATAAATCTAAGTTTTATGAAAAATTATCATTTTTTCTCCAGTTTTTTCCATGAAATAGTGTTAAGCATATAATACTGCAATGGTAAATGTGTTGCTTTTCCAATAAAAATTATTTACTTGAAGATAACCCAGAAAATATGTCTTTGGACAAAATGTAATGCGAGAAACCGATGTTCTTGTAATTTATACAAAAATAGGGTAACCCACTACATTTTGCATCTAGTCAGTTTGTGACTCTATCAGAGTGCTTTGATAAGAGTATAACTTTTTTGAATGAGAGCTCCACATGAGGAAATTTTTCAATTGAGTACTCTTTACATTTTATGCATGTCCAAATTCTGTAACGTGAGTAACAAAGACATTTCAATGATTTTCATGGCAGTTCAATTTCTCAAATTTTTAATTTGTACAAATTAGAAGCAACATGTACATGTATGCTTTGTGATGGCATAAAGACTTTAAGCTATCTACCATTAAAGACACTATATAACACTGTTGAAGACCCGTTTAAAAAATTGTCGAACTTTGCTATCTGACACATCTGACAGTGTTTGAATGGACAAATAAACACCCTACAACACAAAAGTTTGGACAGTTATGCTGTCACTAGTACAATATGTGCAGATACAAATTGGCACATTAATTTTATATCGGCCGATAGGAAATTTTGCAACACAGCAGTCTATGGAGAAAAGCTGGAATGGTCTCTCAATGATTTTCACTTTTTTAAAGCACTTGATGATTGTTTTACACTGCAATTTTTTCAGGGCTTCATTTTTAGACCGTATCAAAGACACCAGTAGCATGGGGAATCATGTAGCTCAGATTTTTTAAACTGGACACTGGAGACATTGTTATACAATGCCTTTAATAATATTGCAAGAGATCAACAAGTGAATCAATTTGCCTTCAAATGTAACTTGAGTAACCGTGGAATTGCCAATAATTATACCCCATGCCATCTTCTAATGGCACACAGCATTAAATCATCCTGGATTACCGCATCACAGTCTCTTACCAGTTTGCCTTGGTCCATGCACAGTCCAATCACAGCTCCACCACTCCCTGAAAACTTGGCTGAAGAACCAAACTGGATGAGAGTGAAAAGACACAAAGATGTAACTGATTGATATGTTCAGTTAAGTCTTTCAACAATATGTGTTGCAGTGCTGTATCAACATGTTGCTTCTCATATCAACATAAAGAAAATGTGGAACTCCTAATTTTATTCTTATGAGTTTTAGTGTTTCCATAACTAGTATGAAGAATCTTACGTGTGGCTCATATATCCAACTGACTGTACCTTAAACTACGTTAGTATTGTAAACATAAAGAATTGTTACTTGCAGCCATACACAACAGCACCATGGGTGGCGACCCCAGGGTGGGGGGGGGGATTATCCCCCCCTCAATTTTTTAAAACTTGAGATTATTTGTGTGTAGTTTGTTACCATTTTGATAAGTCTTATGTTTGTCTTTAACCCTGTATTTAACTGGGGGCGGGGGGGTCAATTTGACCCCCCCCCCCCCCGACAGCGTACGCTTCACCGACTTTTTTTACTTTCAAGTCTTGCCATTCTTTTTGAGGACCGTTTTCGCGGAAAATGCCGACGTACCGTTACGGTGCACGGCGACTTTTCTTAATACATGCATGTCAACGCCAAAAATCGCCTCAAAACGTCGATTTCGTCGTACAAAAGTCAATCGGTGGACAATTGCTCGTTTTCAACCACATCATAAACGTATAATTCTATGCTGTTTTGATTGCCAAAAGTGTCCCCAACATGATTCCATTAAAAAACAATAGGAAACAAAAGGGTCGAAAAAACAAAGGAGAATACAATAAATAACAATACATAAGAAATTAATTCCAATTCGGCAAATTTTTTGGTAGATAATTTTGTGAGAAAGGTCAGAATGAATATTTTTCACCAAAAATTAGGTATTCTACTAGCTTATTGTAGTGAGTTATAGGTGAAAACACTAATTTCATGCACTGTATTCCATACTCCTCTCAATCAACTTAAAAAGATAGAAACGAATTTAATTTTCGAAAATTTTACTATACAGTTCATGTAGTTTGAATCTGGCTCTATGGCATGCAATTTTCGCGGCGATTCGCGCGTTCGGCGCGGAGATCTGAAGGGGTCAAATTGCCCGCGCCCCCCAGTAAAAACCTGGTCTGAAATAGCCCAGTTAAAATAGGGTTAAACCTATTCAAAAGATAAATAATATGATTGAAATAGATAATTCGACTCTATTAATATTAATGCGGGGAACAGGGATCTGATCATCGTTCTATGGTAGAAATGTTGGAATAAAAGTGTCTTGCCCCACCCAGCAAAAATATTCCATTACCATTTTCTGATGTACGGCAACAAACTTTTCCACTTTGAAGTAACTGAGTAAAATGTTGTCCCGTTAATTTAAAATCAACCCATACTATTTTTGTTTTTGAGCTGGAAGTTATGTTTTTAACAGAAACATAATCTTCATACTGAGTAAAATGATTTCACTGACCTGCCGTGCTAGTTCAACCATTCTCAAATTGTCTGGTCCAATGACAGCATCGCCGTAGATCTGCCGTCGAAGGTCAAAGTTTGCATCCATCAGCTGTAGTAACTTAGCGTGATCTCCAGCCTGAACAGCAGACCTGGATAAGAATTCAATCCAAAAATCTTGTCTTAATTCTGGATATACAGCACAAATTCAATCCCATAAATGACAGGTCTTGTAGTTTGGGTAGTATATTATTATCTACACCATACAAGCAGTTATTTAACTGTTACCATGTCAAGCCTTTTCGAGTAATGCCAGATTGAGGTACTTTCGTTTGCAGAGTAAACAGCTACAACTCTTTACAGGTATACAGTATGTTGGAGAAAAATGTAGATAAAAGTTTACCCTTTCTAATGGAAAATGCAATTTCTGTTTTGATATTGTTAGGAAGTCTTACGTTAATTTGAAGCAATAAATAACAGATATCTACAAAACATAGAAATTGTTCATATTGCACATCTCAAAATTGCAGGCAAATATCCATATGACTGTAAACGTATGAGATTTATGAGTGATTTAATGTAGACTGTCACTCTCCTCCATTAACACTTTGGGTGCTGGGCTAAAAATCCAGGTGTGTTGACCAGGGACGGGATTGTTTCGGACTTATGTGTACAACCTTTCCAAATTGTACGATTTTCTGTAAAATTGTAAATGCTATCGAGACAATACATTTTAACTCATTTATTTGGTTCATTGTGTATTCATTTTTGGATAAATGTCATTGGTAGGAACCTCAGTGACATTTGTCATTTGAATTAAAAGGTATGGATCCGATTGTCTTCTCGGCGAACCGGTTTGCCGATAGTACCTCATTGATGTCGTACGTGGGCGAACCGGTTCGCCGATAGCACTCAAAGTGTTAAAATGAAAGACCAAATGGTATTACTGCCATAGTTACATTTCTTTTTATTATTCGCACTTATTTCAGAAGTAGAATTTATGGCACAAAATTATGCCAGCAACATGAGTTGCTTACTTCCTTTAACTGATGTAGGTTCTGATTCATCCAGGTAAAATGTCAATAAATAATTATATAACTCAAGCTATTTTGACGAGAACATTCCGTGTCCTATCCGGGACGCTTCATCAGCTCCTCTGCAGAGGTGGCGGGAAATTAGCGTCGTTGCGACTCTGCACAGATGCACTGTCAATGTTCTAGACAAGGAACCTCGTTGGTTTGGGAGGGGGTCCATGAAGCCGTGTACGTCAACACCGAGAACATCACTCTTAACAGGGGTGGGGGACTGCGTCACAACCTCTCCCAGGCGTACGGTGCCGTAATCCGGAAGATCCCTTGACGTCTTAACATCGACAGTGCGTCTGCGCAGAGTCGCAACGACACTTATTTCCCGCCACCTCTTCAGAGGAGCTGATGAAGCGTCCCGGATAGCACGCAAAACATTCTTGTCAAAATCCAAAGTAAAGTCCAGTTGCCTTGATTTACTTCCTTTATTTTCAAAGCTTATCCCAAACCCCTCTCTCCACCTTTCATTCAATTCCTCATCCCAATCCCCTTGGGGAAAAAGAAGAAGAATGCAGTTATTTTTCCTTGGCCAGAATCAAACTTACTTGGCTTCATCTGTCAGTTCAGCAAATCTCTTCATGGCATTGACAACTTCAGTGTCTCCTGTTAGATAAAATAGTGCACACACTATTATGAAATTACTGTTTTGAAGTCCATGACTGTGTTATAAGTAATGTTGTCTAGTCACATTTTCTGGGCTAAAAAAGTAATTTACCTTATGAATGAATAACTTAACAAAATTAATCAATCCTAACTACAAATTCCTCTCTTTGGAAAATGTAATTGTACAATCATGTAGATTACATTTACGTAATGCATATATACAATTTTATTGCAATTGCTGGTCAAATTCTGAAGGGAGCCGAAATTCTCCTACCCTCCCCACGTCCCTCCAGCTTCCAAAATAGTCCACTCTTTTATGGTTAAAGGACAAGTGAGGGGGAGAGTAATCAGTTACTGGATTTCATCACGTTCAGTTGAATATACAAATATGACTACAGATTGATGCAGAATATTGAAATGGCATTGCTGTCAGCGTGATGCTTGAAAATGCATGCATTGTGTTTACAGTGAAACATGTCTACACTTCATGTAGTCACCCAAACCTGGCCTCTACAGGCAGGTTTTTTATCACATAAGTTGACTCCAGGGGAATCGTTTTAGTGGCCACTATAGGCATGTACCCTAGGCTCCTATAGAAAAATGGCCTCTAAGACAGGTTTCACAGTATTTCATTACTATTAATTTCTATATTTTGGGGTGATGGTGTACTTCAAATTGAAGGCCTATCAAGGATTTCAAAGAAAGTGGCAAAAATATGAAACATTGCTAAAATTCTAGAAAATAAACTCACCTACGTTCCACCTCTCTCTGACAGTGCTGTGGATCTTGCCCGAGTCGCTTGGATTCCTGATATAGGCCAACCAGAGAGGAGGAACTAGGTCCTGGTCTAGGTACTCGTAGTCTCCGTGACCTTTGGACTCCATCTTGGTCTTGGAGAAATCCATGAAGACGATGCCCTGGTAGACCTGAACGACGCGATCTTGAAGTCCAGCGTTGATGAAGAGCTCGTCTATTTCAACATTGAGGATGAACTGAGGTTGTAACGGTTTTGGTAGATCCTGGATGTAGATGAGTAAAAGATTGTGGTAAACACTGTGATGTAAAGCCAAAAAAAAAGATCTTAAAGACTGGCATTGATTTCAACAATAAGGATGTACTGAGGTTGGAATGGTTTCGGTAGATCCTGGATGAATAACCCTTTGGGACGACAGGCTTGTACAGAAGCCCAGTACATATTACAATGAAATTTTATTTATTTTTTTTTCATTTATTCAGGTTAAAATGTTAACTCAGTGGTACAGAGTCATTTGTAGGCAATATAATCATACTTTTGGTGAAAAGGTTAGAATATTTTCTGGGGGTTTTGCGGCAGGCAGTCGTCTCTGAATGTGTCATGTGCTGGGCTTCTGTACAAGCCCGTCGTCCCCAAGGGGTTTAAAGATAATGGTTAACAAGGTGGAGAAAAAAAAATAACTGGAGTTTGTGAACATGTTTGAATAACCCTGCATGTACATTCTTGCAAGAAATATCAAAGTTTAATATTAATCAACCAGCAAACATACATTGTCAAATGACAGTCAAAGACAAAGGGTCAGCTAATACTGACCAGATGTGAAGTTTACTTACGGAGTTGTTGAGGTCAAAAAAGTGCATCAAACATCTCAGGGTGGCCGTTACTATAGCACTACTTCCAGCTAGACCCTGTGATGAAGTGAAAAAAAATAAATGTAATGTTAAAGACGCTATATAACACTGTGGACGACCCATTTAAAAAATTGTCAAACTTTGCTAACTTTGCTATCTGACAGTGTTTGAATGGACAAATAAACACCCTAGAACATAAAAGTTCGGAGAGTTATGCTGTCACTAGTACAATATTTGCAGATACAAACTGGCATATTAATTTTGTATCGGTCGATAGGAAATTCTGCAACACAGCAGTCTATGGGGGAAAGCTGGAATGATTTTCACTTTTTTTTAAAGCACTTAATGATTGTTTTAAACTGCAATTTTTTCAGGGCTTCATTTTTAGACCTTATTAAAGAAACTGGTAGCATGGGGAATCATGTAGCTCAGATTTTTTAAACTGGAAACATTGTTATACATGGCTTTAAACATGCACTGACATCAAAATAAGAACCCTGCAATGGTATGCTGCTTTTATTACAAGTATACACACACATGGCAAGGCAAATCCAGATATCCAACAACTGTACCAACAACTAATCTTGCACCTTATTGTATATTTGTAACAACTTAAAGGTTAATGACATGATTGAGGTAAACTATTCTAGAATCAAGTAAAATATAAAGTATAAAGGATATTCTACTGTGACATTTTTTTGACTCATTTTAAAAGTACTTCCCTTAGTATGCCTTGTGCCAGACAAATTTGCTGTAACGGGATTAATTTCTCTGGGGGCTCGAGAGAAAAAAAGTCATGGTATGTTCAAGCTTGATTCTCCTTAAATAAACAAATTTAAGACAAAGTCTTCCAGCCAGGAGATACACTCCAGCTGGTGTATAAACTAGTATATCTTTCAACCAGGCATTTTTAATTTCTCTCGATCATTGCCTTTAACCCTATTTTAACTGGGCTATTTCAGACCGGGTTTTTACTGGGGGGGGGGGTCAATTTGACCCCTCCTTCAGATCTCGGCCGCCGATCACGCAATCGCCCCGAAAATTTGCACGCGCATAGAGCCGGATGTAAACTACACGACTGATATAGTAAAATTTGCAAAAAACTTATTATTTCATTTTTTAATAATTAATTATGCAATATAAGTGCATGAAATTATGTTTTCGCCTATAACTCACTTACAATAGCTAGTAGAATACTAATTTTTGGTGAAATATTCAATTCTGACATTTCTCACATTATCTACAAAAAAATTGCGAATTGGAATTAATTTCTTATGTATTTTTATTGTTTTGTGAATTTCCTTATGTATTTCTTTGATTTTTCTGACCTTTTGTTTTTTATTGGTTTTTCGATTTGAAATTTGTTGGGTACACTTTTGCAATCATAAATAAGATAAAATTAATTCATTTCAACCCGTAAAAGCAAAAATAATCATACATTTATGATTTTGGCTGAAGACGACAATTTCCATTGGTTTTGTACACAATCCGTTTTTGAGCAATTTTGGGGTTGACATGCGTGTATAAAAAGTCACGCAGCGTTGTAACGGTATGTCCGATTTTCGTGAAAACAGTCTCAAAAGATGCGCGAGACTTGAAAGTAAAAAGTCAGCGAGCGCCGCGATCAAAAAATTTTGCGCGGCGGCATGGTCGCGAAATTCGTCGAGGGGGGGGCGATGACCCCCCCCCCAGTTAATATAGGGTTAAAGAGGTAAGATGTGATTGTAATTATGAGTTTCATAACTCAAATTTCATACGTCAATATAAATGGAAATCTCAACATATTATCACAGTAGGCCTACTTACTTGAAGTAGAAATGTATAGCATGATTGAGGGTAGTCCTTAGCTTGGGCTGAAACTATTCTAGAATCACTATTGCAAGGATTCTGCTGTGAAAATCTTGTGGTCAAACGTTGGGAACAGACATCACTTTGTACATTTTCTCTGGCAAATATTTTTGGGGCTCCCTGACTTTTCTATTTTTTTTCTACCAATTTTTCATTAATGGAAGTGTTTCATAGCATGTGATTTTCAAGGTAATCACAATAGAATAAAACAATTTTTTCACCATTTACTATAACTATAAAATGATTTGATTTTGATCACGATTACCGATTTGGTAACCCTAATATCCCTCCCCCTAAAAGCAGACAAATAAAAAAAATAAACAAAATCACTGGGGATCTATAATGTATTTGATACAAGTACTTACTACTTGACGTGGGATATTGGTATCATATTTGAGCTTGAAGTTCCTCTTGGGTAGCGCAATGCTGTTTGAAATCAAAATCAAGAGAAACAAAAAAAAACAGTTAAGACCAAGGAACTTTGAAATCTAACCAGGGAAAAAATTAAAATTTCTTTTCGGGGGCTACTTTTCCTGTTTCAGATACTCTTTTGTATTGAACCCTATGGCAATCTGCTAGGGCTCTTTTGCAATTTTCGGGGGCTCTTTTGCCATTTCGGGGGTCGAAATGGCCCTGCGTCCCTGTGTATTTTTTCTCCTGAACCCACTGAAGACCTAGAGGTTTTGAGGCAACAATATTCTATACCAGAAATATGATTATTTTTTCTACAACAAAACCATTTGAGACTAAGTACGAGATAACTCGTGTTGGGGTCTATGGAAAATGCATGTTATAGTAAAATCAAATTGTCTCTAACAGGTTAAATTTATACTCTCAACAAAAATAAACGGAAGAAATAATAAACTTTCCTGTTTCAAGATATATTTCGTTCCGAGGGTAGTTTCCGATTGTAATTTGGTCAGTTTCAGGTAAAAAACAGACATTTTGCTGAAATAAAGGCCCCAAATCTCATAAATTGTTACACATAGCAAGGCAAAACTGATACACAATGATGCTAATAATAGAATAGAGCTGAAAATCATGAGTGACTTTAAAAAAACAATTACTACTGTTTAGTCATCTCGAACAATTCGTTGGCCATTTATAGTACAAGGTGACCAAAAAAGGGGGGGGGGTGAATTTTACAGCATATTGTTAATTGTGTATATGTGTGACCAGCCTGTGTACACTGAAATATGTGCACTTATTAACTGCAGTATTAGGCACATTTACATACGTATTGCAATATGCTTGTTAAGGCACCAGTCTTCACTAAGGCAGACACCCTTGCGTAGTTACAGAGCAGATTTGCTTTTTTTCAATGGACATACCCTTGTTCTGAGCAGTACTGGTAGAATTTCTTGCAGGTTGCCTGTAATAGCCTCAGTCCTCCTAGATAACCCTCCTTCCTGCTGATACCATGCAAGTCTCCCAGGCTGCCAAACTCTGTCGGATCATTCAGCGGATGGGGGACCAAAATCTGAAAATAAACAAAAAGATATGTGACTTCATGATTTGTTGTTTAGGTAGAATAATCGTCGGTGCAGAAGAGCCTTAACACGAACTCTCTAACTTGAAAACCATTGGCCTTTTT
>JZLH01S0116740.1:21193-47988 GCA_001188425.1 Eucidaris tribuloides | reverse complement strand
CTTGAAATTGAGTCTTTTACAAAATTAAACAGAAAATATTGTTTGAATATCGCTGCAGTAAATATTATATCATATGATATAAAATTAAGGACTCAACATTTCAGAAGCCTGTTTTCTTAATTTTTTTCTGAGTCCATCATTACTAAAAGTTTGCAACGAGGAAAATATTTTTTGCCCAATGCATTCATTCCACAGTGTACACAAATCGCTAATATTTGTCAGTGTTACGTGTATGTGGTCCGTACAGCTCTGCTCAGGACCACAAACATACATGTAGGTGTGGGTTGCAGTTGACACTCAACACCAAAAGCTGGTCACGCTTGGGAGCAATCCGTAGTGAAGACCGTCGCGTTATTACGATCGCTCGCGGTAGCAGTTGTTTGGACCGCTGTTTGCAGCAAGAAATGAATTTTGTGGAATGGAAAATTTATGTATTGTACAAAAGCCTTAATTGAGTATTATTTCTCTTTTCTTCAATGTAAAACGCCCTTTTAAAAGCTTAGATTTTCTTTATTTGCTGCAAAGTTAACTTAATGATACATTCGCCTGTCCGTGAAATCTTGGTGGACAACTTTGACTTGGTTGACAAGCGCGCATGCCCTTGCACAGTAATTCAAACATTGTTATCAATGAGGTGTGGGTGTGATTTTTGCCATGCACTGTGGATGACCGGCGAGGGTGTCCCACATTGTAATGAGGGACGGTACCGCAACAATTGCCGAGCTATGGGGTAATACAGCATCTTTTGCTCTGTACTATCCCATAGTTCTACGGGTGGTACAGAGTTGGAAGAGATTACTTACCAACTTGGGACTTTCAACAATGGTGACTTCTGCCCAGAAATTTTTGATGGACATAGAGATAGTTTTACCGTTGAATCCGTCCGATGGATTACCCATGAGACCAATCCTGAGAGAATAAGCAGAAAGAAAAATTGTCAATTCTGCACTAAAAATTTGTCATTTTCAGAAAGACCTTGGCTGCACAAATTAGATTTTTGGGTCCATGCCATGGTTTGTGTGTCCTTGGTAAGACATTTTATCTACAATCCTCATACCTCATGTCCCTTGGAAACCACACATGGGGAAAATTCTATACTTTTGTGCACATAGTAATGGGTGGCCGTTTTATGCAGTCAAGGCACAAGAATGTGCGCTGAAATTCACTTTTTTTACAAAAAATTATACTGAAATATTGCTCTGAATGGATAGTCTACGAATGATCTAAAGATATAATATAAAAAAAGGACTCACCACTTCAGTTTTCTTCTTTAATTTTCAAAACTTTCTTCTCGTTGTCTAGAATAAAATTCTGAACACCACAATTAATTGTGGGGTCCATCATTTAATCTAAGCAGTACAAACTTTGGTATGATTTTTTCCAGTGTTGGGCATATGTGGTCCGTACAGCTCTGCTCAGGACCACATACATGTATGTAGTACATGTAGGTGTGGTTTACAGTTAGTAGATGTCTACAATGATGCTCTTGATACCACAGATTTTTGAAGAAAGATGGGATAGGTCTTTTAGTGAGGCAAATTTGAGAGCTGCCATTCATGTAGTAATCAAGGACTGCATGAATGGCTATTGTAAAATTTTGCTAAAAGAATACCAACACTTTTACATTCTGATGTCCATCTGGAGCATGGCATACCTGAATTATTTGTAAGAAAGCTTCCTGGAAAACCTATCTACTGCTAATGGTTACACAGGACCTGTATCATTCTGCACATATGCAAATTTCAACCATGAACTGGCTTATCAATGTAGGACTTTACATAATATTTTCATAATATATTCAAATTTTTTGAGATTCTTTCCCAAGAATGTAGAGACGAGGTATTCCATTAACCTGTTCCTTTTACATGAACTTCAATTGCTGGAATCCAGTTTGCATATATTAGTTGTTGCTATGTCGGACAACCATCGGTCAGACAAGCTTTTGGGTTGTCAAGAACGACCTTTATTCAAAAGGTATGCATGAAATTTGAATACATTATGAAAACTGTATTACAATATCAAAATTTCATGCATACCTTTCAACAAAGGTTGTCCCTAACAACTGGAAAACTTACCAAGGCTTGCCAGAAAAAGCAAAAACAAATGTATGCAAGTTGGATTCCATGTACTGAAGTGAATTCATTAGAAATAGATTAACCTGTTACTAGGTCTACAGGGAAGAAAAAATCCACATGAGAAAACTACATAAATTAGAATACATTGTGAAACAGTCCCATAGAGGCAAAACGGTACATGTGACCACGTAGAACACTGCAATGTCCCATACACAATGCTTCTTTTTGTTTTATTGTTTTTACTTCATAAAGAAATACAAATTATTCCACATCTCTCATACCATCATTGCTTTCTATTAAGTTCTAATGTATGACAGTAAAACAAATGTTAATTTCTCATATACAGTCTCAAAAAAAAATGTGCAAAAGTGCCCTCATGGCAATTTGAACTACTTTTGCGACATGATGGTTACAGCAACATCATGAGCATAGTCTTACCTGTTGCTTTCAAATACCATTAGTTCTGTTCAATTCGCTTTTTTTAATCTCGACATATATTTAGTTAACCACGAAAGGGCAAAATCAATTGTGTCACTTTTACTAGGAAAGAAGGCCTGATACTATCATTGACTGTAGTAAAAGTGGCACACAAAGTTTACCTTTTCGTTGCTTACTAAATAGATCTCGAGATTCCTGAACAGAACTAAGGATATTTGAAAGCTGAAACTGTGCTCTTGGCATTGATTTAAAGGTTAGTGAAATGATTGGGAATACTTGAAAATGCCTCAAGAACCAAATGAGTTGAAATATATACCAACTATATCCACCAACTGGAGTAGATCTCCCAGCTGGAAGGATTTGTCTCTAATTTATTTACTTAAAGGGAGAAGGCACCAGCAACTAACAGGCATAAGTTAAGAAATAAAGAGGCATTGAGAGTACTGTGAGAATTATGGTATATGGTGATAAATACAGCCTATTTAAGGGCTATTGACACTGAGCAATGGCCTATTAAATTAGTTAATTTGTGTTTATTTTATGTCTTTGCAAGCCTTGTCTTAGATAAACTTGCAGAAACAGTCATAGAGGGGAGGAGCTTATCGATAAAAAGTGCATACTTACTGCGGGCGTGACTAACACACGTCGGGTGGCATGCATGCGGTCATGCTTGTCAGTTTCAGCAATGTGTACGTGCGATCTGATTGGTTGGCAGAACTCAAATGTTTTCTTAACTTATGCCTGTTAGTTTCGCCTTCTCCCTTTAAGGAGAATCAAGAATGAACCTACTAATATTTTAATTTTCTCGAGCCCTGAGAGAAATACGATCCCATAGAACTCTACGCAACAGATTTGTCTGTCACATGGCATACTCACTGAAGTTACTTCAGAATGAGTTAACCTTTGACTACCAAATTTTCACAGTAGAATCCTTTCACAGTTTACTTGATTCTAGAATAGTTTCAGCCCAAGTTGAGGACTACCCCCAATCATGTCATTTACCTTGAAGCATCATGTCCCAATAGTATTTTCTAATTGCCAAAGAGGCTGCCTTCCACTTGCAACAATTTTTTTGATACATGCTGTATTCGGACAAAGATTGAAAACTATAAAGTTCCCCCGATGACACTTCAGATGAAATACCCCTTCAGATCTACTTGCATCAGACTAGTGGTATTCCATCTAGACGAACTACCTTGCATAGGCTTTAGCTGTGTAAGGCTTCTTGGCTCTTTGCTCCATTTGCTTGTCAGAGAAGTACATCAGCCATTTCTCATAGTCAGCTAGGCCCTGCACAAATAAAAATGATGATGGCAACAAAGACAACAAAAATAAATACAACAATGATGATGGAGGATGAGGGAGAGAGAGGAGGAGGAGGAGGAGGAGAAGACAAGGAAGAAGGAAAGAAAGAGGGAGAAGAAAAGAAGAAGACATAAAATAAAATTAAGAAAAATTATGTTGAAAACAAGTGAATAAGAAAATTATTAACCTGAGTAAAAACGAGATAGCACTATTCTGATCAGATAGCCATTTATGACTCGTTTATTTAAAGGCAGTGGATCTCATTTACACACATCCCCGTAGAGAAAAGATGACTCATGCCCTCAGGCTATTGATGAAGGGCGTGTCTGTGAAATCTGGGGGTCAGTAATTACCTAAAATTTGAAAAATGCGGAAGAAAAACAATGGCTTTTTAGTGTACGTTCTATGGTAAGAGTTTTTTCTCGCGAAAAAGAAATTCAAATCAGAATCTATCGGTCACTATAATTTTCTTGCGCAAATATTTTGCTAAAGGTTCCCAGATGGCAGTTACTTCTAAATGCCATTGTATTTACACAATGTTAATTTTTAGGCATGCAAAAGAGATGCCCCGCTTTTAATGGAAGCATTATACTACATACACATTTTATTGTTACTTACTATTTGTCCAATGAGCTGAAATCCAGTCGGCAATTTCATCCCATAGACAGCCATGTCACTCTCATTTATCAACCATTGCTGTGAAAAAGGGACAAACACTTAGTTCTGTGTGCTCCAATGACATTCATGAATGAATAGATGATTTTATACTTAGATCACATATAAATTTTAGATAATGTTTCTCAGAGATATACAAATGATTGTCAGCTTCAACTTGCATGCAATTGATTAGATCCATCTTCTGGGTTTTTGAGTGTGTGTAATTTTGCAAAATTTGAAAATGATATCTCAAGGGGTATTGTGTTCACTTTGAAGCATACATTTGTGACTCGTCACGCCTAAAGGAGCCACAAGTCGCAACGGACGGTTTAGAGAAAATAAGCAAAATTGTCGGAACAGGTGAAATTTGTTGAAATTATTTTTTTGACTGAAATCAAATCTTCTAAGTCTCTTTAATGTCCTGTGAAAGTTTCAGATCAAAATATTCACGGGAAAGGGGTAATATTAATGTTTTTCTGAGAGCCTTCCATTTGACCTCGCGAAAAAAAACACACAGAAAATCCGAGTCAGTTAGGCCGCGCCCCTAGCAACGCAAGACGGGTGCTCATTGGCTGGAGCTGTGTCACATGACATATCGTGATTGATGTGATTCCATTTTTTTCTGAACGTGCAAACTGACAAGCTATCCTTAACTTGAACTTGATTTGTTATTATATTCTCGATTTGTTTGCAGTTTCCGATTTTTTCGACATTTTAATCTGCAAACATTAGATTCACAATATTTTGCGTCAATATTAAATCAACAGAGTAAGAAGGCATTCGCCGTGCCAGAGAATTTGTAGCCTGGTGGGTTTAAAGTTAAGACATGCACGTTTTCATTATCCATGTAATTTGTAATCCCCACCAGTACACCAAGTATGTGCACAATCAATTAAAACTTTCACAGGTTCTTTTGTTCTTTTGTTACGGATGCATAAAAGTTGGCTCAATCTAGTTGAATAGGCACTTAAACACGTGGGGCCTGCAAAGAGGACAGAATCATAACTATGCACAGCAGGTCCCTGTCATGTCTGTCGGCGTGTTAATTATAGAGGGCCCTAATTCTTGAGCGTGCTCTGGACTGCTGGCGCAGTTATTCATCAATTGCATAGCGATATAGCAGACAATAAGAACTTATTGTTTCCCTTGAGAATCTCAGTTTATTTAATCCCGAACTTTGCAAATTAGTATGAACAACCGACTTACAAGCAATTTCTACTTGTGGAAATTTATTGTGTCAAATCTCTCACCCTAAGAACCCCCAAGTGTCTGGCGTCCATGGTCACCTGTGACCCGCCTGGCAAGGTACATGCACCGAGCGGAAATAACGCAGATGGTTAAGAACCCAATGTATTTTTGGTAAACACCAAACGAGCATTAAAATCTGACCAAATTCGTTCAAACTGAAAACAGCACTGTCTACAAACCTATAAATTCCAAATGCAAAATTTCAAGAATGATGAGCAATGCAAACGTACTGTTGCTAGGGAGTTTTTACCCTCGGTTTTATCAGAATTTCAGCGCGATCGTGGTTTCGCATTTTGAACGGATGCTGCACTTTGACAGCGGTTTTCTCGTAAAGTAGATTTTCGTGACACGGTGAAAGCTCCTTGTTTGAAGTAGAATTTCTCCGGGTATACTTACTTTTATGCAACATACAATATACCAAAATAAAGCTTGGAATATGGAGAAAGTGAATATGGCAAAAAACAACTGGGCCCACAAATCGACTTGTGGCTCCTTTTGGCGTGACGGGTCACATTTAAGTGAATAGGCATACACATTCAATTTCCAGATGATAAAGACAGGAGCAGGAATGTTCATGTAGTGCATCAATGCCAGAAACATCTCTTAACATAATTACTCCTCTTACCATATATCGGCCAAACGTCCTCTTTAAGACGTCAGGATTGGCTTCCAAGTAGCTCTGTATGCTCGGAAGGGTTTCCTTTTGGAAGCAGTAGAACACCACGCTGGCCAGTCGAGATGTTGTCTCCTCCTCACTGGGCTTCTCCAAGAACTTTGTGATTCTGTTCAATGACCAGATTTAATTCCAATGATTAACCATTACAAGCCACATATTCTCACACAAAGCAAACTAGAACCATTATTTATTAACCCATTGCCTACAAGGTTCTCTAAATCCCATAGAGTCAACACAAGGCACATCCGGTTCCCGTAGCCAACGGGTAAACTAAGTATATAACTGTTATTATTAACTATAGGGCGTTCGGTAATACAAACTCCTATGTCATTGTATGGTGGTTTGATTGGTGTAACCAATTAATTCTAGCTTCCATAGACATTATACAGAGACATCTGCAAAATTCATGATTATACTAAATAAGGATCATAGAATGTAACAAGCTTCCATTACGATTTCATGTGACCTTTACAGGTAGCATCAGCATTTCTTGAGATGTACGTCGCAAATTCTAAACCAGTCACTTTAAAGTAAATGACATGATTGGGGGTAGTCCTCAACTTGGGCTGAAACTAAGTAGAATCAAGTAAACTATGCAAGGATTATTCTGTCAAAATCTTGTAGTCAAACGTTGACTCATTCTAAAATAAACAATGTCAATATCACTCGTAGCATGGAAACCTGCTGTGTGGCTCTCTATAGGGCTTATTTTTATTGTGTCCCCGGATAAAATTAAAATACTTTTATGTTTATGCTTCATTCTCCTTAAGTAAACAAATTACAGACAAATCCTCCCAGGTGGGAGATCCACTCCTGCTAGTGTATAGTTGGTATATATTTCAACTCATTTGGCTCTCGAGGCATTTTCAAGTGTTCCCAATCATGTCACTAACCTTTAACTGGACTTTTCACTTCTCAGCTGTGTTACTAGTGTATAAAACCAGAAATTTGTTGGTCTCAAGTTTTCTTGGACAAGCATGCCCTCTACTGCTGAATGCCATCTTGTTGACAGCAAGAATTGACTTAGGGTTAACACTAAAGCCCCCAAATTTTCTGTTTTACAAATATCAAATTCCGTTTTGCAAATGTCAAATTCTGTTTTTCTCCACGATGTAATTTTGCAATTTTCCAACTTAACTTTCAATTTGAAAAAAATCACAAATAACATCAAGGGGCCAGTTTCACAACAACGTCCCATCCTAGTACTATCCTAACGCGCAAATCCTAAAGTTTGGTGGAAGACAGGACACTGACCTAAGTCGTTTCACAAACAATTTCCTAACTATCTCCCAGCCGGTAAAACTTGCTAACGATAATATCGGGCAAAGTATTGATAATATTTCCTTGGATCTTAGTCTCACAGTACAGTCGTCGACTTCGTTTTGCGAGTTGACATTACTGGTTAGTCTAGTTTTGAAACTTTATGTTACTTTTGATATGCAATGCAAAATCAGGGACTGTGTCATCCAAAATCTATTAATTAAAGTTACTGATAATTATTACATGCAACGTTAAGTATTGTGAGAAAAAAATGTTCGCTAAATATAGACAATAAGCCCAAAATAATTCGCACTTTAGTGTTAAGAAGAATGATGGTCCTGATTCACAGACTAGTGTACGTGTGACGGCCTGTTGATTAATTGACATAGAGTCGTGTGTTTGTTTAGCCTTCTTTAGTCCACACCTCCAACCATGTTCCGTTTATGTTCTGTAGGCCTACCATACATGGTTTTAATCATTTACCATAAATTGTAACTTATAATCCGTTCGGCAATTAACTTTTTTTACCACCTTTTTCTGAAGTTAAACAGTTCGTTTTGTAAAATTTGTTTCACCAAAGCACACATGACTGGGGGGGGGGGGGCAGTGTCATTACAAGGTGTACACCATGCGTGTGTGAAAAAACGAGTAAAAAGGGTGGTTTTTCACGGTCGGGCGATGTACTCTTGTACATTGAAAAAGGTATCAAAATCGCCAAAATCAGGAAAAAAGGTCTACTTTTAACAGAATGTTATCTAAAGGTATCTTGTCAGACTTGAATACTTGTTTAGGGTATTCTGAGATCGACAGATAATTACTTGTTTAGGTCCATTTGAAAGTCCATACACGCGCACGGTGTTCACCCTGTAATGACACAGCCCCCCCCCCCCCCCACAGGCCAACCCCCAAAGTATCAAATTCCAATTAGGACAGTTTTAGACATTGTATTTATCTAGACTGGTACAAATGACATAACACGAGACATGTAAATAAAGTCAGGCCATGGAGATACCTCATGGTAAGACGTCAAAACATATTCTACCGCTGCATAAGAAAAATATGCACATTTCAATTCGAGACTGCTACCTACAGGGTGGCGTGCATGAAGCTTTAATTGTTCGTGAACTAGTTTTACAACATCTGGGCACTCCACCATAATTATCTTTAAGAATGAAGGTATAGATATTACGTGTACTTCACAAAGTAAACTTTGGAATTATTCTCAAACCCCAGCTGTCATTAAAAAAAATTTTGCATGAATTGATCATGATTCATCATACTGTCTTTGCTGTCACATTTCTTGTTTCCTAATATCTGTTTATTTGTTTAACATTTTTGATCCAATATTTTTTTTTTATATTGTGACTGCTAACAGAAATAATTATGAATGTGTCAACACTGATTTTCATTTAATTTTTTGTTTTTACTTTGTACTTGTTGTCCCGTCTGCATGTACTTCTAAAATAATGAATTCATTTGGGGCTTTCTTGCTGCCACTCCCATAAACGTAAATTCAAATCAACTCTAGTATGGCTGGGAAGAGGAAGGCCAATTTCAATAGCAAAGAACTGCAGGTTCTTGTAGAGGAAATCAAAAAGGAAAAGGAACTCCTGTTTTCTAAACTGAAGACAACCGTCACCAACGAGAAAAAGAAGAAAAAATGGGGGGAGATTGCAGCTAAAGTTAGTGGCGTAGGTAGCGGACTTCGAAGTTCTGATGAGGTACAAAGAAAATGGACGAAATACCAGCCAGAAATTAAACAAAAAGCAGCAAAACTAAAAAAGGGAAGATCGCTATTATGAGGGAGCAGCTGGCTCTTCAAAAGCAGCTTCTTTTGGTAAGAATTGTTCCATTATTTGATGTAGTTAATAGTTATCGATAGAACTTATTGTAATCCAACAAACTTTCGTTAAGTTTAATCCGACAAGCATTTATTATATTAAAATAATTTTGACTACTGTTAATATCTCATTATGAATATTCACATATTATAATATTGATAATTTAGGCATGTATCTTTGGCTTATTACATTTTTTTTGTAATCTGTTACGACTAACGTGAATTGCAAACTGAACCTTAACAAAGTTATAATAACATTATAACTTTTCTTTGGTTCTTTTTATGTAGATCGAACAAGAACGGCTTGTGGAGGAAAAGGGACGCCGCATTTTAGAATAAAAGCGATTGGAAATTCAAAAAGAACGTCTAGAATTAGAAAGAAAAAAATATGATGCAAATTAATAAAAGTTGGAACCTTATTTATATGTAGACTGTAGTCATGTTTCAAGATGTGTCAGATTCGTAGATAATATTGTGCATATACTGTGAGCATTATGTGTACATGTGGAATATGTGTGTGGTATTGTAGGGTGCATGGGATATTCATCGTTTGCGATACTTTATTTCATAACTCGAGTATATGCGAAATATACAATACTTCATAATAAGTAATATTGTTTCAGTGTCTAGATAAAAGAAAATATTATTCACAAATAACATATGTCCACTTTCGTCGTTTCTTGAGAAGAGTTTATCAGAGTTGCCAATCTGGGTGAATCAATCAGCCCTGGTTTAGTCGGTTTATCAACTGCTGTCTCGTTTGCCTGCCGTCGTCACCTCTGTTACCGACATTCACGTGCACATAGTCATCTTGTTCTTCCGGGATCATTGGAAAGTTTGCCGGAAATCTGTTATCAATACAGATGTTGTGTAGAATGGCTACCGTGATGATAATCTTGCACACTTTTTTGGGCGCGAAGAGGAGTTGTCCCCCAGAACGGTCGATGCACCTGAAACGCGATTTCATCAGACCGAAACACTGCTCGATGACATTGCGGCCGCGTCGGTGATGTGTGTTGTAGTTTTCCTCCGCTCCGGGCTGTGGGTTTAACACCGGTGTCAGCAGCCACGGTTTTAACGCGTAGCCGCTGTCACCTAGCAACCACCCATTACGGATGACGCCTTCTTCGAAGTAGCGATTCACTGCACTATTCTGCCATATGAATGAATCGCGTGACGAACCTGGGTAACGCGCGAAAGCATTGAGAATCTTCATGTTTGCGTCACAGATGCATTGGGTGTTGATGGAATGATAGTTCTTACGGTTAACAAAGAGATGTTCCTCTTCATTCGGTGCGCGAAGCGCAACATGAGTACAATCTATTGCTCCGAGTGTGTTGGGTATTTCAGTTTTCACGGGAATTTGGTCCTCAGCTACAAAAGGGAATCTTATGAATTGGTTGCATTTTAAAGCCAAAACTGTTGACACTTGATGGACAACCCGGCAAACCAAGGCCGTACTTACTTCCTGCAGGTCACGAGAGACAGTTTGAAAGTTTGAAAGTTTCCGGTGGCGTAGAACCTCAACGCCATGGTGACCTGCAGGGATACAGGCAGTGCTCCAGATCTCCGAGTTGGTCGTTTGATGTCATTTTCCACCATGTGACAAATATCCCAAATGGCATGTCGAGGCAGCCTGTACCTGGCAATAATGTCTGCATCTGAGTAGTGGTCGAGTGGATTGACCCTGTCGCGGAATATTCGTTGGCGACGGAAATGTTGATGTTGGATTGCGTGAAGTATTGCTGCCATGTCTGTGTGTGTGCTAATGTGAGTGTGTGTTTCTGAATGAAAGCGAGTTGTCAGATACGTTTTAACATGAACAGGCCAGTGACAAGAGGGGGGGGGGGGGGTGTCTCGGGTTCAAACGCACCCCCCATCTCCGCTGGCGAGACCGCTAAAAAATCAACTGATTTTTACGTTTTGAAAATATATCCCTCCCAGACCCTATAGGCCTACCTCATTCAGTGTTTACTCCGCCATAAGGTCCATAATTTGTCACTTTTGAACCCCCTCCCACTAAAAATCCTACTAACAGACCTGAATAACGGTGCAAAACATGCCGATATTTCCAGTAGAACTTAGGCTATAGGCCTATAATGACCCACAGGTGTTAAGTTTAGTCTGGATGAAGCTCGCATAGCAACGAAGAAGTGTTCACATAGCAACCAAGACGATGTGATTAAAAAAGTAATGCCTGCATTTCTATATAGGCCTAAACCATGCACACAAAACGCGCGCAGCGCAGTATTGTTCGGAACAACGCAAGGCATCAAAATTCTGTATTCAAATCGTTCTTCAATCGCCTTTCTGGTAATATTTAATCATTCACACGTTTTGTGATTCCAATCTATCACTCCATCATGCACTCGCCATGTGTGAGTTTGAAAGACACCTACATTTTTGGTAGGGTGTAAGTTTTTACCCCATATATCGGAATATTTCCCGGGAATTTTCTAAATATTTGAGCCCAATGGCATTTCAAGTTCACGGTCAATTATGCCAAGATTTGACCCGTACTCGATATAAATTCTGCGAAAGGTCCCTATTTTGTGCAAATACTGATAGTCGGGCCATGAGCTTGAAACCACCTCTTTACCCGATAAAACCACGCACGCGCACGGCACAACCGACTAAAAAGGTCATTGACTGGGGGGGGGGGGAGGGGAATCACTATTGCGGAGTTTTATTGCCGGGTTGGGGTAATGACAGCTATGACTGTTGTACGCGATATTCTTTTAAGAATTTAAATTATACCTAGGTCAGTTCATAATTATACGCAATAATCAGACCCATCTCCAAGAAAATCTTTAAAAAGATGACCCGTTGGAGCCGCACATCTTTGTATGGACGTCACATCACATACTAGTATACGTTAGCCCCCCACCTCTGGAGGGGAGGAGAACCTCTATGCTGATTGGTACATCCCAAAGCAAGTGAAAGCTACGATCGCCAGCCAGCCATATGAATATAGGCACGCGCACATGTCTTTTTCACTATTATGTTGCATCAATGAGCAGCACACACGTTTTATAGAGTTAGGACACTGTTAGGACTGCTCATGATCTGTCCTAGAATTATGACGTGATTTGGGACGGAGATGGGACGAAGATAGGATAGGACGGTTTCGTGAAATGACACCTACGTCCTATCTCCCTAGTTAGGACGCAGTTAGGATAGGACGCTTTTGTGAAACCGGCCCCAGACCAACAAAATTAGCCTTGGCTCAAGGCACTCTGGAATTCTACTGGCAAAATAAAGTCTGTGCCTGCAGACTACCAGAAGACCAAGTAGGGCGTGCGTGCCATACGTGACTTGCCATGCTTGTATAGCATATACCTAATACCGAATAGTGTGTAACGAATACCGTATACTGTATACTTCTATGTGATCGCAGCCTTACCTGATCTGAATCCAAGAGGCAAATATTGACTCTAAACTGTACTAGTTGAGTAAGGAGATGTAGGACCTGTTGTTGAAGTATTACACAGCTACTCACTGTGTACTTTATCATCATCATCATCATCATCATCATCATCACTTTTACTACCATCATCATTATCACCATGACAACCACCATTACACCATTTCATCTTCCTTACCTGATCTGAATCCAAGAGGCAGTAATTGACTCTAAGCTGTACCAGTTGAGCCAAGAGATGTAGGACCTGCTGTTGAAGTATTACACAGCTACTCACTGTGTATTGCTTCAAGGCTCGGATCACCAGTGGCTCAAACAGGCGAATGTAGTTCTGTACGGCTGTCTATAAAACAAAACAGACAAAATTTATGTTATAGGTATGTATATATTTATTTGTTTTTTCAGTATTTACTTCATACACATATTTAGAATGTTCTCTCGTTTAGGTCACTGCATTTGAGATCTGTATGTGATCACTTAATTCATGTATTTTTAAACAGTGTGGGCTTTTAAAGTCTTTTACAAAAAAGTTGCACTGTCCTTTATTTTTTTAAAATAAAAACAGGTTAAATTTTATATATAAATCTGGCAAGGGATAATTTGCCATTTTTTAACTTAAAAATTTAGTGGACTACTTACAAATCAACTTTAATAACTCATCTCACAGATGTATAACAAAGATTTGCTCCAATGACAGTTGCTCTCGTGACAGTATCTCAGAGTTGGGGTTAGGGTTGTCACTGGGTTTCCAGTTCAGAATAGTCTTAGGGTTAGGGTTAGGGTTGAGGTTAGGACTAGGATTGAGGTTAGGGTTAGTGTCTAAAATAATAGTCATAGCACTTGTCGCCAGAGCAAATGTCATGGAATCATAATAAAAATGTGATTTCAGTGCAGCATGATTTGTTTACTGATAGTTTTTCTTAGTAAGTTTGGTATTTTTAAAACTGTTCTAAAGTTGCTGGCAGTCATCCTTTTTGATTTGCAAGATCTTTAGCATACCTCAGCCAGAATATCAACACATCACATTCCTTACCTTGTCTTTACTACTTTTAGATGGTGTACTTGCTCTCCTATCTGATCTAGACCGTATCCATCCAAACAAGCTACAATGAGAAAGGAAGTATGCATCAAAACACAGTTTTCATGAGATTATGAAAGCAATTTATTAACCTAAAAGGACTGGGTATTTTTAGGTGTTGAGGACTGGGGGGGG
Organism: Eucidaris tribuloides; assembly: GCA_001188425.1. Classification (NCBI taxonomy): domain Eukaryota; kingdom Metazoa; phylum Echinodermata; class Echinoidea; order Cidaroida; family Cidaridae; genus Eucidaris; species Eucidaris tribuloides. Next base: position 33,855 of record JZLH01S0116740.1, on the reverse strand, counting down.
GGGGGGCGGCATGATGGCCCCTCCTTCTGATCTCGGCTGTGGAGCGCGCGACCGCGCTGAGAAATTTGGCATGCAGGTTCCTTTCAACATTAACTCTAAGTCTGTATAGTAATTTTGGGGAAAAAATCAGTCTCTAATTGATATGAATTAATTATGTAAATTTATGCATGAAAAAACATGATTTGCATATAAAACACTCAATTTCACTTGAAATATTGTAATTTTTTGCAGAAGTGATCTCTGTGACTTTCTTAATCAGTTTTCATCATTTAAAATTGCAAAAGTCAACTTTTTCTTTATGTATGTCTTTGTTTTTCAAATTTCTTTGTTTTTGTAACTTTTGCTTTTTATTGTTTTTTTACATGAAATTTATTGCAGACCATTTAGAAACCAAAATAAGCTGAAAATTAATTATGAAGGTCAATTATAAGAGAAACTAATGACCTTTTTATGAATTTCAAGATATCAGACAAACTCCATTGACTTTGTACACAAATCACATAAATGAGCCATTTTTTTGGCCATTTTTGGCATGACATTGTCTCACGAAAAGTCATGTGGCGTCGCAATGCTGTACCCGTTTGTCTTGAATTTGGTCTTTATAAAAGTTGCGCAAGACTTCAGAGAAAAAAGTCATTGAATTGGGCGGTATTGCCATTGTGCATTTCAAAAAAATTGCACAAAATGTTGAAGGGGGGCCCCATCATGCCCCCCCCCAGTCCTTTTAGGGTTAAAGGAAATATGAAATGAAATGAGACTTGAGATGAACAAACTTGTACAAACTTCTAATGTGTAATCTTATTGACATGACATCTGGACTGCCATAAATCTTATGGCCAAGTTAAAAAGAGGGGAAAAATGGTAGAAAAGAAGGCCTTTATTCAAAACTTAAATATTAAAGACACTATATAACACTGTGGAAGACACATTTAAAAAATTGTCGAACTTTGCTATCTGATATATCTGACAGTGTTTGAATGGACATATGAACACCTTAGAACACAAAAGTTTGGACAGTTATGCTGTCACTAGTACAATATGTGCAGATACAAATTTTAAAGCACTTACCGATCGTTTTAAACTGCAATTTTTTAAGGGCTTCATTTTTAGACCATGTCAGAGACACTGGTAGCATGGGGAATCATGCAGCTCAGATTTTTTAAACTGAAAACACTGTTATACAGTGCCTTTAAGCTTAAATTATCGGTACTGATTTACATCAAACATTTTTCTCTGACTTTTAATTTTATGACCAATGTATGTGATAAAGCACAAATAATAACAATTTTTATTACACCAAAATAAATAAAGTACAATTCTTTAACCCGTTGCTTACGGGAACCGGATGGGCCCTGTACAAAGTCTATGGGAACTCAATAATCTCGCAGTCAACGGGTTAAGTGATGGTAAACAAGCAGAAATTTTGCTACATTTTCTAAAAACAAAACCTGCCCTACACAACAGTGCTCACTTCTCACACAAGTATCTCATGTTGAAAGTATGTAACTTTATTTCACAAGTGTGCATATTCAGAAAGCATATGCCTAATCAATTTAAATTCTAATGAAAAGTAGTCTATCATCAACTAATCACAAGAAAAAAAAATTACTTTGCATCAAAGTAAAAGACTGAAATTTAGCAATGTTGATTTCGATGTGACCTCACCCAGAACTTTCACTTTCTGCTTCTGGAGTTGTGGTTAGTTTAGGTCCCATGGACGCCAGGCATTGTGTGTACTGTGTGTACGGAGCTATAAAACAATCATGGTAGAGGCCTGGCTTCATGTTGGATGTCAGCCGGGCTGCCTTGCCTGGTTTTCTGGCATGGATGGGGGAGGAGAACTCCTTGACACTGGCTAGGTTGGTGAAAAACAGAGCCTTGAGAAGCTGAAGAAAGCAAACATGTAAATTGTGAGCAGTCCAGTTGATGAGATATTATGAGTATTATTTATGGCTATTTATATTAATGACATGATTGGGGGTAATTCTCAACTTGGGTTGAAACTATTCTAGAATCAAGTAAAATATGCATGGATTCTCAAAAGTTGAATAATTCTAAAAGTACTTCCATCAGTATGCCTTGTGACAGACAAATTTGTTCTGTATCTTTCTATGGGATTAATTTCTCTAGGGGCTTAAGAGAAATAAACTGCTGGCCTGTTCTTGCTTGATTCTTCTTAAGTAAATAAGTTCAAGACAAATCCTTCCAGCCAGGAGATCCACTCCAGCTGGTGTATATTAGGTATACCTTTCAACCAGTTTGGATCTAAAGGCATTTTGTAATTTTTCCCAATCATGTCACTGCCCTTTAATGTAGATTCATTGATCTGCCATCAGTATCAAAGTAATAGATAAGTTGTGAAAATCTATTGCTATAATTCATATTGAACAAGTACATGTGAAACATGTTGGAGTGTTCTCAGTTTTGCTGATGCAAATACTGTTGCAAAGACACTATCAAGTTTCAATCTTATTTTTTTTTCCATTCTATGATCAACAAGTAATATTTGCGGAAAACATAATTATTGATGTAAACAGAGGTGAGTCTCGAAAGGTGATATCATTAAACACAGCTCGCTTTTAAGTACACATTTAACATTTATGGGAACATCTATATATAATGGTTGGCATTGCAAGTCTTTTCCACACATTTAAGTATTCATCTTCTAGTTTGCAATAGTTCCCCAATCAACTACAAAATGAACCATTTGCACAAACATCACGTGGTAATAAGTTAGCAAAACTATCCTTGCAGGAAATATATGGTTAAATACAGTGTGGCACACATCTTTGTACAGGTTAGAACTGCATCCCAGTGACCAGGCTTATAATATCCAAATGCATATAGACTGATCTCATAGGTATTATGCGCTATATAAGAATGGACTATTACTATTATTGTGTGTTTCAGGAACTATTTAAAACAATCATTCAATACAAACCTGTTCAACACACAGGATGGTCACAGTGGGCTCTATAGTGACAGATGACTTCAGGTAGCCTAGGATCTCTTCCACATACTGAAAAATAGTAAAGAAGATAAAAACAAGGAGAATAAGCATTGACTCAAGTTGTGATGGTTACATGACACTTCCCAAAACTACTACATGTATATACGATGAATATTTTGTAGTTGTTAAATTTTCACAAATTTTGTGACTGAAAAAACATGAGAATTTTCCCTACCTGATATTCCTGTAACAAGGTGAATGCAAATGTAAATAAAAAAAATAATAAGTTTTCGGGAATTCCCTGTCTTGAAGCATAGTCATGAAAACATATTTAAGTAAAATATGGCATAAACAGTATACTATTGATTTGCTTTGATTTGAAATACATATTGCTGTCCTGATCAACAGCATACAATGATGAAAACATTTTTAATTTTGCAACACTCATTACAAGAAAAAAACTCTTAGATTGAAAAGAAAGACATAGACTTTACCTGTCCCACTTCTGTCATGGATGCTAACTCTAGAATCTGGGCCAGGGATGATAGGCACATCTTTAGCAGTAAACAGAACTTATCTGGCTTGGTCAACTCCAGAGTGAGCTGTAAGAATAAAAGATATTAGTGACAGTCATTATTCTTTTTCTCCCTCCTTTTTTGGTAAGCTCATTTTCTTATTGGCTATCAAGTACCTAGTTACCTCTCCAAGATACAGATGTCAGTTGGGCATAATTGGCCTACTTAAAGGGAAATGACAAGATTGAAAGCCATCTTCAATTTTAAATAAAATAATTCTAGAATCAAGAACTAATGTTCAAGGTAGCTACTGTGAACATTTTGTGGTGAAATATTTCCCCTTTGTTATACGATAGTATCAGAAATCACTGTCACATCCAAATTTGTTATGTAGGTTTATATGGGCTCAGTTTCTATTGTGGTCAAACTTTAATTCAAAACTACTATTTGAAGGCTTATTTCTCCTTAAGTAAACAAATTCAAGACAAATTCTTCAGGCCTTGACAAACACTTAGGTAAGTGAATGCATTGGTATATATACTGTGACTCGTTAGGTTCTTGATTTTTTTACTGTTCCCAATTATGTTAATGCCCCTTGACATGACTTATAATGCATTGAAATTATCTACTACAAGAAAAAGAGTTGAAAAGATATACACTCATTATCATTATGAGCTGAAAATGTAGCCTTGCATATATGAACAGCATCGGAATCTATCCCCTTCCTCCTCCACACATATGTCAAATTCCATAATTCTGATATCCAAGACCTCATTCTAAATACATCACTGCAACAGCAAATATCAATTAGAACCCACCCTGTCTGACCTTCTAAGAGTATGTTCACCACATTTTGAAATTAGAAACTGTAAATTTGATGAATAATAAGTAGAACTCTTCAGGATTCTGTTATGTGTTCAACAACATGTTCAAACAAACTCAGTAGGTTAAGGGTTCACACAATAATATCAGACTCAAAAAATCCTTAATCAAGTCGAGATGGGCTAATGAACTATTCAGGTTGCTATAAATGATTACTATCTGATATCCACCTTGTAATTGCGGTAAGCTCCCTTGATGACTTCATAGATTCTCATGTAGTGTGCATGCTGGTAGAAGGCACCAAAGCTGGATTTGGTCGACTTCTTCTCCTCAGGAGTCTCTGGTTTATCTGAGAAAGAAAAAAGCAACAAATACAAAGCCTGTATCAATCTTCAAAGATGATATATATATGTGTGTGAGTGTTCTATCTAGCTCTTAAAAATGAAAGACAATGAACATAATGCTTTTACATCAATGGTTCCTGTAGTAATCTAATGGTACGAATAATCTGGTACTCAAATTTTTGATGAAAAGGAATACTACAATTCTTTAAAATAATATTCAACTTTCAGTGGGAAACACATCAGTTTTGTCAGTTGTCTTCATCATAAACATCTTCATCACCATTATCATAATCAGGAAAGCAATCATAATCATCATTAATAATCATCATTAAATTGTTATCCTCCTCCTCCTCATCCTCCTGCTCATCATCAGTCATCATCATAACCATGGTTATCAGCATCATCATGGTAATCATCATTATCATCATCATCATCATCATCATCATCATCATCATCATCATCATCAACATCAACATCATCATAGTCATCATCATAGTCATCATCATCTCATCATCATCATCACCATTATCATCATCATCATCATCACCATCATCATCACCATCATCATCCTCCTCATCATCATCATCCAGATCATCATCATCATCATCATCATCTCCAACAATGTCATCAACATTGCTATCATCATAATACAGTGTATGCCTTTTCCTCCATATGTGTTAGCCTCTTCCTCCATACTTTCACATGGTTAAATTGTTCTCCAAGTATTAGTGTAGTGCGGCTATGTCATATATTTTAGATCCAGCTGGTTTTCGTGCAAAGTTTGATTATTATGCTGCTTACTTTGTCAATTTGACGGCGCTGATTCCAAAAATACATGGTGCCATGTTTTTTTCTACCACGTCTTCAGTCCCGCCATTTTGAATTTCAAGCATGGCCGGCCTTTTTGAATTTTGTTTGCATCATAACACTCCAGCTTATAATCAACAAAAAAGATATAAAAATGGCGTGGCAACACCGCATTTTTGTGATTTACCAAGGATTCCATTAACCCACTGCCATACTTACAACGCATCTATTTGTCCTCATCTTGTATTTTCAAAATGGCTGCCATATTGAAATATATTTTTGACTATATTTCGAATTCTGAGCGACGTAGAAGATTGAAAATGGTGTCAATACCTATGTTTATGATGCCAAGGATTCCATTAAACCCACTGTCGTACTTACAACTTTTCTCGATCAGCCGCCATCTTGGATTTCAAAATGGCCGCCATACTGAAATACAATATGTCCGATTTCTGAACATGTAATTTACACGGAAGAATTAGACTGGTTGAATTGCTTCTTTTCAAGTAACGGATGATTTTAGGGGTAAATCTGCTGTTACTTTGCTGTCATTTTTATTCATCAGACGCCATTTTTAACTAAAATTGCCGTCAAAAGCGTCATTTCAGTAAATTTAACTTGTCGATTGTACTCACTTACTTTAGTGTACTAATATTTCTAAAAGGCAGCGACAACGCTTTAAATCACAAATTTTAAACATATATCTATTATTTGCTACCATCTGGAATGAATTACTCTTCCCAATTACTGAATTTCATATCGTGAATCCTTCTTATGATGTGACATCATTAACAAGTCGGAAGGGGAAAATGACGATGCCCGAAATAGCGCACATTTAGAAATTGCGATTTTCTGTCAACGAATATTCCGATATTGGTTCGCAGTTATACTGTAGTGTTACTTATATGATTAGACGTCGACAAAACCCATTAATAACAGGTATGTTTTGAATTTTATACATATTTCAAATTATTGGTATAATTTGACTGAGAATTAGAATCATTATCTAGAATCCTAGAATGATCTAACGATAATTCTAACGTTAACTAACTTAGCTGAGACCCCGAGGACGAGGGGCCAGTTACCCCGGCCAGTTACTGTAACGTTAGGTCTCACTCTCAAGCGTAAAGCTAGCTAGCTAGTTGGTAACGGGATCAGTATAACACTGCTGGTAGTAGACCTCTACTCAGTAGTTACTAGTATACATTAGGCTCAGGCTGTAAGTGAAAATTGTAGGAAGTACTGAAGATTTAAAAGCCTTACCTATTTGCCCTTACTTCTCGTAGTCTCGACAGTCCACATTGCCGGGATTGTCGTTACGCATAGATTCTACTAACATAGCTAGCGTGCGGGCCGTCGCGGTAAGATCTAACGTAACATTAGTCCAGCCGTAACGGCACGATGCGAGAATATTCCAGATTAAAGTTGGTACGAAGCCAAGCCATTAATTTGGGAGGGCCATGTGGTACTTACAGTGAACCCTTGGCTGCAACTACTTCATTTCCAAACAGGATTTGCTTTTTGAAATTTACTGAGAGTATAATTTAAATGTCCTTAGAAGTTAAACTCGCTACATTTTTCAGTTCCGCAGCTGACTTGCGCGTATTCTTCGCACGAATATCGCACGCACATAGAAACGATATCGATTGCAATCCTTGCAATCGAGACAGCGGTTATATTTTTTCTGCAGCAGTTGGGGCAAGATATAATTACTAAACCGCATAGAGTTATTTTTTCAATCCCATTCAAATTTAAAGACAACTATTGTGCAAATTGTGTGTATTAAAGGACTTTTATATGGTTCGGAACCTTTACAAGAACTATTGAATATGTCTAGATGTTAAGTATATAAAAGTACATTGCTTTAACTCTTGTGAAATATAATGCATTTCGAAACTGTTATGCTTCAAACGACTCAGTTTTAAGCTAGTTTCAAACCTCTTCATATATTCTATAAATAATTCTATATGATTGTAAATTAGGTAAATTTTCACCACTACGATGATATGTTTCGTGTCCCTTCGTGTATTATTTCTATAAATAAAATAGAGCTTCATCTTGAAATGTAGAAATCACAGTATGAATTATTTTGTTAATGTTTCTTTGTCAATGTCAGAATTTTAATAGCAAAAATGTAAGACAATTTAATGTTCACAGAAAAAGAAATATGTTTTGGAACTTTACTTTGCAAAAATGTTTATTTAGTAAATGCAATCATACTCTCTGCCAAATACTTCATTTTCACATGCAAATGTAAAAATAGCCTACTATTCCACGTTTTCGTTCTTTTATATCCTCGATCAAACATTTCGAACAAACGGAGCATATAATTGCTATGAAAAAGAATCGATTAGAATTTCACCAAAAGAAATGGAAATTATTAGAATTCAATCAGTAAATATACCCAACTTTTTAGAGTCTTGTATATGTTTATGTTCTAAAAATGGCATGTAGGCCTATGTTTCTTTCTGAATATATAAGTTGCCTAATAAATACTTTTAAAAAGTCAGAATTTTACACTTCGTGTAAAATGCTGGTAAGCAGAAGAATTTGTCATGGATGCCATATAGAGAAAGCCACGAAGAAGTGTGTGATATATATGCCTACATGACGAATGGAGGAGCAACAGTGATAACATTGAAAACTTGTAAAGCTTACAGAGCAACTAGAAAAACTTTGCTGTAAAGCGTGCCGCTAACGGAGAAACAAACATATCTTCGCTGTGCGACAGAATCGTGAGTCTCTCAGTATTATCTCTCATTTTACAATTCCAGGTGCTATGCATGGAGAAGAGTTAAAAAGAGCTGAAAAGAGATTTAGTAACAGGTCGTTCTCGTCAAAGCTGGTAGTTCCTACATAGAAAAAGTGCATTGAATGTTCTCCATTACGTTGTTACACATTTTGAATTCTAACATGATCATATTGAGCAGCAAAATTGTAGATATGTATTTTGGTCACTATCACCACAAGCATAATCGCCAATGCCAAATTTGGTGACATTCTGTATCTTCTTTATGATTCGCACGCTCTTATTTAATCATAAGTGTATTAAAATGTATTTAAAATCTCAGAAGGCGACCAGTTTGAAATCCAAGATGGCGGCCGATTGAGATGAGCTGCAATTACAGTAGAGGCTTTTATGGCATCCTGGGTATGTGTATTGGCACCATTTTTAATCTACGTCGCTCATAACTCGAAATGTCAAAAATAAATTTCAATATGGTGGCCATTTTGAAATCCAAGATGGCGGCCAAATGAGATGCGTTGTAAGTACGGCAGTGGGTTTAATGGAATCCTTGGCATCACAAACATAGGCATTGACACTATTTTCAATCTTCTACGTCGCTCAGAATTCGAGATGTCAAATATAAATTTCAATATGGCGGCCATTTTGAAATCCAAGATGGCGGCCAATCGAGAAAAGTTGCAAGTATGGCATTGGTTTTAATGTAATCCTTGGTATCACAAACATGGGTATTGACCTGATTTTCAATCTTCTACGTCGCTCAGAACTCGAATTATGGTCAAAAATGTATTTCAATATGGCGGCCATTTTGAAATCCAAGATGGTGGCCAACTGAGATGCGTTGTAAGTATGGCAGTGGGTTTAATGGAATCCTTAATATCACAAACATGGGTGTTGCCACCATTTTTAATCTTTTTTGTGGATTATAACTGGAGTTATTGTACAAAATATATTTCAAAAGGGCGGCCATTTTGAAATTCAAAATGGCGGCTGAAGACGTAGTAGAAAAAAATGGCACCTGGTATTTTTGGAATCAGCACCCTCAAATTGACAAAGTAAGCTAATAAAATCAACTTTGGCACGAAAATCCAGCTGGAATACATAGTAATCTGGACTATATGTAAAACTTATAGAACTTGACATCATACCTTGGCTTTGCTTGCTGGCATTCTGAGGGTTACCTGGTGACTGGTCAGGTGTCTCCTTATCTCGTCCTATTTTACTCTTCCTCTTGATAGGACTCAAGGAAGGGCCGGCTGGCAGGGATGGTAGGGCTGTCTGTTTGATTCAAATTCAAATTCAAATTCAAATTCAAATTCAATTTATTTCAATTCCAGATTAAAATACAAACGAACAAACAAATGCAACAGAAACAAATATATATATAACAAAATTACAATACATTATCAAAATAATTTAGACTTGAGGATATACTGCATAAAACGTCAGTACGTTCTGTCGAGGCAGTATTCCTTTAAAAACAAATAAGGAAATATGTTACAATTAAATAAGGAAAATTACACTACCATTACACAATTATAAACAGACAGACAACATAACATAACATAACGGTGGAATAAAAACAGATATAATATTTGTATAAACAGAACGAGTAATTCCATACACATGGAAAGAGGGAAGTTACACAGTTACACAAGGGACGTTTTTATATTATCAAATAGTATCTCTGCTACAAACACAGCAACAATAATTCTGCTTATATTGAACAAAAGCATACACCTTCTTCTATCCAGTGGAGATTCTTGCACACACATTACTATGATAATCTGCACAAACAGGTTAATAAAACTATCAATATCAATATCAATGTCTATAACAATATCAATATCAAAGGATTGGCAAGTATACTATTTTGTCTCTATTATGAGTATTCTTAGATAAGCTGGCACTTAACCAATTAAAGACTAAAAACAAGATATCTTGGGTTGGGGTCTATTGAGAATACATATATCTAAATCAAATTATGTCCAACGGGTTAAGCATTATACTCTGTGGAACACATATATTTATGCACATAATGTATTGGCAGACTTTATCCTTGTGTCTGTTACGTACTTGTGACTTTGGAGGCCCTGGTTGGTTGCCTTCGATCACATGACTAAAGATGCTTGCAAGACGGACTACGTGAAGTAGGACCTGGTCTACTAATGGGACTAGGAGCCGGTTCTGAAGACACTGCCAGTGCTCTCCATTGCTGTCACCATCTGTGGCTGTTGCGGACTTCTTACTTGAACTGCTTTTCATGGCATTTGCTGCAGCCCCTGATAGCGTGCAAGAAAAAATTGTCATTCTTGAGATCAATACATTCAAACAATCATACATTTAGAAAATTTAATTAGTACCTTTTTTGAAAAAAAAAAGACACACATATGCAGTAGCAAAGATGCCAAAGCAAACCCATTAAATCTTACTGAAATTTAAAATGATTCACTACTAAGATACATTAAGAGTTTACATTCTACCAAAATAGCTGCCACTAGAGATGGTTGTATATAGTGTTTAATTCTAGAATTTTAAAGACCTAAAAATGCACTAGGGAATCAGTTCATTTTGTTTTTTCACTTGATGAGAATGGGAAATGTGTAATTTTTCAGGTAGAGTCATTTGAGAGAACACCTTATTGCATAATGAACATTTGTGTATTTATTTATTTATTTATTTATTTATTTATTTATTTATTTATTTATTTATTTATTTATTTATTTATTTATTTATTTATTTATTTATTTATTTATTTATATATATATATATATATATATATTTATTTATTTATTTATTTATTTATTTATTTATCTTTTTTTATCCCATCGTTTACTTATTTACCTTTTCACTTATATATTTATTCATTTATTAAATAATTTATTTGGTTTATTCATTCATCTACTTAATATGTATTTATATTGATTGATTGATTGACTGACTGAATGACTGGATTTTTCTTTTATACATGACTGAATAATCCTTTCTGTACTCACCTAGGAGTAGGTTGGTAGCCAGCTGTAGGGTATCATGGTGGGCTGACAGGTCTAACATGGTAACAGAGGATGTCAGGAGAGAGATAATGACTGGTAGACTCCCACACCCAGACCCTCCCGCTAATTCCTCTGCACTGGCACCACTCCCTGTGCTTCCAATGCTTCATAATGCATTGGAGAAGAAACAATAGAATTAATAAATGAATGAATGAATCAAATTTATTACCGTATTTTACCTATTTAGCAATTTGTAATGAACACATGAAATATAGAATAGATATACAACATACATACATTTACAATTTAACTATAAAATATGATTGAAATTAAATAACACAAAATCTTCATAAATCAAATGAACTGAATAGCAAATTAGTTATGGTAAAGGGAGCTAACAAGAAACCAACGGCTTTAGTTAGATGACATTAGAAAAGTAGGTTTTGGGTGGATTCTTAATCAAAATGGACAAACTTTGACAAATTCCCTACAATGTTCACCATCATAAAACACGATCTGAGCATCAGTGCTACAGGACTGTCACAAAGGCGACGGTCCCCTATTTGAAATTATTGACATGCAACAGTTGTTATCTGACTTGGAATCTGAGCAATTTTGAGAAGGGGTGGGGAGGGGGGAAAGGCTTGTCTAGTATTTGTCACAGATGTTTGGCAACACCTGAAAATTCCTGTTGGCAAATGTAAAAATGTCCACAAATCTTGAAATTTGATGTTAGATAGTGGATATACAAACTTGCCAGAAACTTAATTCCACGCAAATATCATATTTACTTTTTAATCCAACTGTTTTTTCAAAGATAATTTATTATTCAAATTTCATCAACCTAGCTGGCCTCTGTTCCAGCAACAGATTTATATACACTCAATCTGTTGTCAAGAGATCATGGAGTACAAAATCCCTTTTTTCTGCTGGACCACCACATCTGTGGAACAAATTAATGGAAGAAATAAAACTGAGTGCCTCAATAACACAATTTAAATTTATTTTGAAAACCTACCTCATGAAAACTGCTATTGATCTATGAATCTCACTTTATTTCTTCCTAAGTGCGTATTGTTTCCTGTGTAATTTTATGTATCTGCGCCATGAACACCTATTAATTCAATTTCAATTTATTTCCTCAGTCTAAAAAGCAATAACAACAGATACAGTACATTGGATACAATGGTAACAAACAATCGAGTTAAAATACTTTGATAAAAACAACAACATATATAAGTAAAACATCAACAGGTACTAAATTAAACTGAGAGGGGTGCGGCCAAAAAGGTAAATAATCCTTAGAACAGGCTGACCCTATACATTAAGAACATTAAAATTATATTAGTACAATACAACACAAACATGAACATTTAAACATTACAATAAAACATATACATTAACAACATAAACATTCAATGCCCACAAAATGTCAAATAATAGGAGCTTATTCATTTTGATATTTACACAGAAAATAATTTTTCA